>JAJDFE020000056.1:0-89185 GCA_021527465.2 Geoglossum glabrum | reverse complement strand
GCCGGAGTTCGCTGGCTTTCCCACGCGCTGACGGGATACGCCTGGGTAGATTGTTGAGCACCACCCATTTCGTACTTCTCTTGTCCCGTGAGCTCAACGACGCCTGCCTCATCGTTCTCTGGACCCTGGTTTGTCGGCTGGCGCCGCCTAACAGATCTGCGAGAGTACCTGAGTGCTAAGAATCCAACAATGAGAAGAAGGCGAGAGCGACTAGGCTAATGCCAACTATTGCACCAGTTGACAGACGCTTCGTGGTAGGGCCGCTGCTTGTTGCGGTACGTGTGGCACTTGTTACAGATGTTGTCGAGGCCACGGATGTCGTTGAGGCTACAGACGTAGGCGGAGCTGTGGTTGGAGTGAGAAAGTCCCCAGATCTGTACCGGATCTGGATTGAACTCGCTTGAATCTTAACCGAACCACTGAAACTGATTTTTGAGGTATATGGTATGGTTGAAAGTGGTCGCCCGGTGTGGTCTACAAGGAAAAGGTTGCTTCCAGCGACCATTGTGGGCGTGGTCAGATTTGACGCACAGGCATACACTGTTTCGTCTGGAACTTCATGCGATGCATACCAAGCTGCGCTGTATCCAATTGGACAACACATCCCGACTGTTTCCAGAGCAGAACTAGACGTTCCACTAGTTGAAGTGTATACCACGTTGGTGATCTCCTTCCAGCCGCTGGGGCAGAGACCAGGAGAGTAGAATACGAGCGCGTATTCAGCAGCGGAGAATATGTATTTGGAAGGATAACATTCTGTGACCATGCCCCTCGAGGCACCGAACGAGGTACTGACACCAGACGAGATCATGCTCAGATAATTGAGAGTTATATCATCACAGAATGGGGGAGGAGTGAACACGCTCGTCAGAGGCCCCGCATAACTGCTAGAAGGCCATGTCGGTGACATTCTCCAAGAATCAGGAGTTTCGATGCAGAGAGAGGTTGGGTAGGAGGGTAGCCAGAAGTAACTTGAAAAACACCAGCTTATGCTTTCGAAGTGGCAAGATAGCTTTCAGGCGGCACAGACCGCAGAGGGGGTTAGGAGTGGTAGGAGTACAGCTCGTCATTTTCGGAGGGCCCATCTCATGCGAGTAGTAGCACATAGATGTGTCCTTGGCTTTTTTGTTTTGATGGGGGAGTTGCGAAGGATCGAGCCAAGCGGAGAAGTGGGGTGGTCTGGAGTGGTCGATTCGGGTCGGCCCTGGCCGGACTGCGTCATGTGCGCTGTGCTGCTCATCAAGAGGGGTGGAGCTGGGTGCTGTAAAAGCTATTAGCCAAAAGTACAGAATATTAGAAAGTTGTAGGACCTACCTGAGCCATAGGGTAGCCTCTCAACTATTATTTTCAAAATAGATACCAGGATTGAGAAAGTTGTGGCTTAAGGCAAAATGCGGGTGAGGGATCAACAGGGTGAGGTCGGGGCGCATTTTTATAACCTTGGCAAATATCTTGGCAGGGTTTGCCGCACTTCGTTCCACCCCTTCGCTCCTGTCGACTCGAGTTTACCCTTCACACATCCCTTCTGCTTTTCACAATCCCGTTCACAATCCCATTCCCGTCAGCCTTGACTGCACAAGCAGATCCTCAGCTTGCAGGTCGTCAGGGGCTGTCTTGATCTGACAGCTCTCTGCTGATCTAGCAGAATCACGCTAATTTGAGCGCCACCTCCCTTTGCTCCGTCTGCCATACTGGGGATCCGCTAACGCTTGTTCTACTCGCCGGGCCGTCTCATACACAGAGACGACAACTACCAAAATGAACCCCCAAGACCGTTTGTACCTCAATTTCGGTAATGACGAGCGGAACTACCAGCCAAACACCAGTGATGCACGTACCTATCCAACGACCCCATCAACATTTCCACAACCTGTCTTTCAGCAGAGTTCAGCTGGCCAAGATATGTATCCTCAACAGCAAATGGCCAATGGCTATGGTGCCCAGGGTGGTTACTTCTCCCAGCACTATCCCTTCCAGCCGGGCCAGGGCCAGTATCAACAGGGCCTACAATCCCCCCAAGCGGCGTATCAGCTTCAACGACCAGCTGGCTATACCAATGATGCTACCAACGGTTTAGTTCATCAATTTTCCCACCAGAACCTTGGAGTGTCTCATCAACCTGGCGGCTACGGACTGCGTCAACAGATTCCAAGTCAGCGTCCTAGGACCTCTGGTGCGACTGGGCAAGCCCAACAAGGCGGTCTTCTTAGTGCGCCTTTGCCCGGTTTCAGCACTCAGACCATTGATGACAATGACCCTGGCGAGCGGGATCCTGAAAAGTATCCCACTAAAGTAAGGCAGAGGAGTAGCTTTGCACAACAATATGTCACAAACTTCTTCTCAAACAGTGTCGTTAGAGCCCGTGAGCGTAATGCACGGTGAGTTTCCTTAGATCACCCAGACATAGAAGCTACCTATTTATCTTTTGCGGACCCTTCCACTATTACGTGCACTCATTTTCTGATCAACTTAAAACAATAGTCAGGTCGAATTCGAACGAATGATGGCCGACCCGAAGCTGTCTGAAACTAGCAAAGAACGCAAGCGTGCCAACTTTGCAGCAGCTGAAGCAGAATTTCTGCGGTTTCTTCGCACGAAGCTGGGCCCAAGTGACTTTACAACTATTAAGGTCATTGGTAAGGGTGCATTTGGGGAGGTCCGCTTGGTTCAGCAGAAGCAAGACGGAAAGGTGTATGCATTGAAGTCTCTTGTGAAGGCCGAGATGTATAAGAAGGACCAACTTGCCCATGTTCGTGCTGAGCGCGATGTTCTGGCGGAAGCGGATAGTCCATGGGTGGTGAAGATGCATACATCCTTTCAGGACGCTCATTACCTCTACCTTTTACTAGAATTCCTTCCAGGCGGTGATTTGATGACCATGCTCATCAAGTATGAAGTGTTTTCTGCAGACATCACTCGCTTCTACATGGCAGAGATCGTGTTGGCGATTGAAGCTGTCCATAAGCTGGGTTTCATTCACCGGTATTTCCCCCACATCTCGCATATCTCCTCCCTTATCTCAGATGTCGTTACTGATCAAGCGCTCAGTGACATAAAACCCGACAACATCTTGCTTGATCGTCATGGGCATATCAAGCTCACGGATTTCGGTCTCTCCACTGGTTTTCATCCCCTTCATGACAACTCGTATTATCAACAGTTACTTTCAGGAACCTCTACCAGAAGGAAGGACCGAAATTCTGTCTCTCTTGACCAGATCAACCTTACAGTCAGCAACCGTAGCCAGGTTAATACCTGGCGGAAGTCACGAAGACAGATGGCCTACTCGACTGTTGGCACTCCCGACTACATTGCTCCCGAGATTTTCACCGGCAATGGTTACTCTAATGACTGTGATTGGTGGAGCCTGGGAACTATTATGTTCGAATGTCTTGTTGGATGGCCACCGTTCTGTGCGGAAGATCCCCACGACACATATCGTAAAATCGTCAATTGGCGGGAGACATTGTATTTCCCTGATGACATTCAGATCGCCAGGGATGCGGAGATGTGTGTCCGAGCGTAAGTAGGCCCTGAAGCAACAGCACCCAATTCATTGTGGGCGGGGCGAAGTGATGCGGATAGCTAACACTCAAAAGTCTGGTCTGCAACACTGAAGATCGACTAGGAAAGGGGGGCGCTCATGAAATCAAGCAACATGAGTTCTTCCGTCACGTCAACTTCGATAAACTCCGCCATATTCGTGCTCCGTTCGAACCGAAGTTGACCTCCGGTATCGACACGACGTATTTCCCTATCGACGAAATTGACCAGAACACCGAAGGGCCTGGCACTCGAGCTCCTAGTGGAAACCCACAGGATTATGGCCCGGAAATGAGTATTCCGTTTGTGGGATATACCTTCAAGCGTTTTAATGCGTTCCGCTCATCCTAAGAAGGGCACTCCCATTTCGGTGCTGGCCACCAGGAAATCTGTTCTCGGATCGTTATGAAATTTCAATTTGATGTCAACGCTCACATACGGAAGGGGGCTGTTGGCGTGTTGGCGAATTTCCTTTTCGGTCAGTTGGCGGGGACCGTAATTTTGTCATGGCTACTCCGTCACTTGCATGACTATCATCGTCCCCTAGCCAGAGGAACGTATTACGATGCATAATTCTATTGACAGAGTGAAAGGGGATGTACTGTCTCTTGGGGAGGGGGGGCAGCCAAATAAATGCAATATTGGTCGGCCAGTAGTTTTTTCGGAGCCAGAAGAAAGACCTTACCTGCATGGCCGTCTAACCCTCCTTGCTAACGGCTTAAAAGGCGTGCTAGGGAGGCCCGCCTAATGGTTTGGTTGGTTTTTGAGGTGGACTGGGTGTTCAAAACGGAAAAGTCTGTACCCAGACAATATATCAGATCAATCTATCAAATTATACGATACTTTTCCAAGGAGAACTATGGAGGGCTTACCAGAGCGAGTACTGGGGTTTTAGCGTTTTGTATCTACTGCAATCCAACTGTCTGTTGTATATAGAGATCTAGTGATTAATAGATTCTTATTTACCTAGTAGCTTCCTCTAGGGTGATTTTGTGAATCACTCGGCCGTTTTCATTCTTTGGTCCTCACGATAATCTGTATGTGAGACCGTTGACTTTGGTGGGCGTCGCTCACTGCGGGAGTCCCCAAGCAAAAGCTCCCTTGTGTTTACCAACCGACCAGCCCCTGGAACACACAAATAAAATCTGCAAGCCTCACCAAAGTGATGAAGGAGTATCTTATCCGCCTTGTTCAGGTCCATGAATCGTTCCGTAAGCCTGAGATTCTTGCTCTCGCTGCTCTTGCGGATGTCAAGATAGAAGTCCATTCATATAGTGAATGCGTATGTCCATCCCCACTCCGACTGACAATAAATGTTGGTTGTTATTTATGCTGACCGCACGCCTTCCCAGTCGCCATTCTGCACAGTCAAGCTTCGTGATGAAACGGCAGCCCGTGCATTAATCTCTCGCAGCATCCTTAGCAAGGGAATCTTCGAATTATGGGCTACTGGTCCCACATATCCGGAGCTCCACGCCACAATTCGCCAGAACACCGCCGCCCATTGGGCGCACTACCAGTCCTGTTCATTTAGGTTTGAGGTTGATGCGTACCAAGGAAAACGCAGTGTCGCAGCACAGCGGGAGTTGATTGAGAGTTTCTCCTATCTAGGGTTCAATGGCCCGATAGTGATGCGAGGAGCAGATGAGACATTCTGTGTATTTGAGGAGTGGGACGAAAGTGGGAAGGCACTAAAGCAGGTGTGGATGGGCAGACTAATTGCACGAGGATCAAGAGATGCCATTACGACCTATGACCTGAAGAAGCGGTGCTATATCAGCACTACATCCATGGACGCCGAGCTCGCACTCGTGACGGCAAACCTGACCTTTGCAGCGCCAGGCAGGTTAATCTACGACCCCTTTGCAGGCACCGGGAGTTTCCTCGTCGCAGCAGCGCATTTCGGTGCTTACGTAGCAGGGAGCGACATTGACGGCCGCGCAGTCCGGGGCAAAGATGGGAAAAGGGATGTAAAAGCGAATTTCAAGCAGTACGGGCTCGAAGGGAGACTCCTGGACATCTGGGTTGCGGATCTGACCAATAGTCCGTTAAGGACAGGCCGGTGGCTCGACGGGATTCTGTGCGATCCGCCGTACGGGGTGAGGGAAGGGTTGAAAGTCTTGGGGACAAGGGATCGAGAAAGGGTGAAAGAGGTTATTTTTTTGGGGAATGGAGAGGCAGCGCATTTGTAAGAGCCCGGCGTCAGGTTATCTTGACCCACAGGAGGCAACTCCTTTCGAAAGGGGGCTGCGACTAAAGCGGAGAAGCTGATAAGGAATATCAATGGGAACAGGCAGCCACACTACATCCCCCCAAAGCGCCCCTACAGCATCCTCGCCATACTCGAAGACATCCTCGACTTCGCCTCTTCGTCCCTTGTCGATAACGGCAGACTTTCGTTCTGGATGCCAACAGCCAACGAGGACCTGACTGGGCTGAGCATTCCTACTCACCCCTGTCTGGAGCTAGTGAGCGTCTGCGTGCAGGCGTTTAATAAATGTGCGGTTTGCTAGTCTAATTTTTTCCCTCTATTAAATCCTATATTTTTTTTCTTCTTTTTTACTGATGCGGTAACTATAGGGTCGAGACGGCTGTTGACATACCGGCGATTACCGGATCCAGAGATAACTTATTCAGAGGAGTTTCTGAGTAGAAGGATGGAGAAGTTGGGGCGTGGTGATTTTGTAGGGGCCAAAGCGGATGAGCTGAATGATTTTCGGAGAAAAGTAAGAAGATTAGTGCCTTTCCCCTCGAGGGGTTCATTTGTGTGGTCCCTATTCCGCGGCAAATACTAACAGTTTCACTCCTGCTAGTACTTCGAAGGTTTCAAGCTACCCCCCAATAGCGTTGAGGCGAAGCCTTGAGATAACATTTGGGAATTAGAAGGCAAAATTTCTATTGACAGGCTATAATACATTAAATTCCCTCCTAGCTTACTCAAAGCCAAGATCTTCACCGTCAACCTTCCTCCGCCTTCCCCCCGTTCCTTTCCCCCTCCTCTAACATCTCCCTCCTCCCCTCAATTGTAAAATACAAACTCCTCCCCGCCCCCTCCAACACGCTCGTCAACCCAGAACCAACACTCTGCAGCATTGCCACCAATTGCGCTCTCAGCCCTTCAATCCCACCTATCCCGCCTACCCATCTCGTGCCATCTGCGTCGAACACCCTTCCTTCTATCCTTGCGCCTAATAGCAGGAGCTTCGCAACCCCATTTTGCACGGCTGGGTCGTGGTACCCCGGGTTTGTGCGGCGGGGTGGAGCGGGAAAGTTAGGGGCGCTGGGGGAGAGAATGGAGAGAGCGGCTTTGAGGTATTGGGGGGAGATTGTCGGGAAGGTGAGAAGGACTAGGGGGCCAGAGAGCAAAGGTGCAAGGGCGTGAGTTAGTTTCTTGTTGGCAACGGCCTCATGTGCGGTACGGGAGAGTGTATGGGTGAGTATTGGCTCGTTTGGTAGTCCAGACGATGTCGTTGGGGTAAAGCTACCCTTAATAGGATCGTAGTACTCTGTAACCTTCAGCGCCGCAGCAAATATGCCCGTTTGGATAGTCTGGAGCCTTATTCCCTCCGCCAGTCCTCCTGCAGGATCGTCGAGCCCTTCCGCCGCCCTTGAAGCATCGACTTTCTGTAGAGCGGACATGAGTTCGCGACGGATGCCAACCCATTCTGTGGATTTAAAATTGCTATGCTGGAACAGCAGCATCAGTGGCGTTGAGCGCAGCAGTGACGCATATTGGCGGAGGAGTTGCGATTTGCGGAATTCTGGGGGGCGGTGGGAGGGCGGTTGTGTAGGCGGGTAGCTGGTGACCGGAGGGTGTGAAGCGCTATTGTGCGCGGCCGGATAAGGGGGGGAATGGGTTCGTGTTATGGGAGCTGCTACTGCAGCATAATTGCGGAGATGGGAGGTTGTGATGGAGGCTGCTTGTTGGTGATGGAGACAGACACATCGCGGCCGGAAAGGTAACCGTGGAGGCATTGTGGGCAGGCTACCTGCAGCGAGCTGCGGGCGATGGCTGCAATTACCTGAGGCACTAATCGGCGTCCCTTGTTGCTGACGTTGAGGGGGATGATGATGGTGGATGTGCTTGTACTTGTACTGTGTATCTTGTGCTCTGTACTCCCTAGTTATGGAGTAAGTACTACGTTCGAGCAGAAGAGAAAAATATCAGCGGCTGGTTGCCGAGCCCTCGGATCGGACTTGTTGGGACGGACAATATGAAGACGACTCCGAGCTCTCAGCTCTCAGCTCCTAGGTACAACAATGGGGTATTTCCAAAGGGCCAATCGCCAATAACAGAAACCCAATACTCTCAAGTCTCTCAGGCCCCCCAGAGTCCCCCCAAACGCATCAATGGACCAACCCGAATCCGCGAAAATATCAATCACCCCGCTGCTGAGACGCCTCTGGCCCAACCCCGGCGAGACAAACGTCACGGCAGACGAGATTGCACTGGCAATATCGCATATATTTACTGACCAACTCTCTCCAGTTCAGACGGGAGCTCTGCTAACCGCATTGCATTTTACGGGTTGGGATCGCAAGGCCGATGTCATCGCAGCATGCGCACAGGCTATGAGGGATGCGGCGTGGTCTGTGGACGAGGACGAATTGAGGGATGTTGTTAAGGAACTGGGGCGGAAAGAGGGAAGCTACCGGGGCGGGTTGGTGGGTGGTCTTGATTGCTTGTCCAGACGTCGAGAGAGGGTTATTACACCATTTATTCATGAGATCTAATCAACCCATAGTGCGATATCGTCGGCACAGGTGGGGATTCACACTCCACCTTCAACATCTCTACCACATCCTCAATCCTAGCATCCTCCCTCCTCCTTCTAAGCAAACACGGCAATCGCGCCGCGACATCTAAGTCCGGTTCAGCTGATCTCCTGACATCCACTACTCCGAAACCACCCAATCTTAACGCCGTAACCCCAAGGACAATCTCTAAGGTCTATAAAAGCACTAACTATGCTTTCCTCTATGCGCCAGTCTTCCACCCCGGGATGAAGTACGTCGCTACCGTGCGCAGAGAACTAGGCTGGAGGACCATATTCAACCTGCTTGGTCCCCTTGCGAATCCAGTTGAGACTGCCCTCGAGGCCCGAGTCATCGGCGTGGCTCGTAGGGATCTAGGCCCCGTGTTCGCGGAGGCGCTGAAAATGGGGGGATCAAAGAAAGCTATGATTATTTGTGGCGAAGAAGATCTCGACGAAATCAGTTGTGCGGGGAAAACATTTTGCTGGCGGCTGGTATCCAGGCCAAACACAAGCCATCATGGTTCAAATGGCGCTGGTGAACGGTCACCCCGAGAACTGATCGATGTCGAGCACTTCACACTCTCACCGTCTGACTTTGGCCTCCCTGCACACCAACTTTCCGAAGTTTCCCCAGGCAAATTGCCACATGAGAACGCCAAGATCTTGATGAAGCTGTTAAACAATCAACTACTCAGCGACGACCCTATCTTAAGTTTTGTGCTTATGAACACAGCAGCGCTATTCGTGATCGCTGGCGTTTGCGATGCGGACGTGAGCAACATGGGGCCTGGTGACAGCGGTGAAGTCATTAGGGAGAGGGGTCCTGGGAATGGGAGATGGAGGGAAGGGGTCCGGCGAGCAAGGTGGGCTGTGGAGAGTGGGGCGGCGTTGAAGATGTGGGAGAGATTCGTGGAGGTTAGCAACAGGTTTGAGGACATATAGCGGAAGTAGAGAGTAGATAGGAGAGGCTCGATAGATTATAGAACTTGGTGTTTGTCTTCTTGGAACACCATGAATGCAATTCTGCAATGCCCCTTGAGTCGCGAGATGCGCGAAGGCATATTTTGAGCCCAGGCCCTTCCACACTGCCATGTCACGGCTATACCATAGGTTCGTCGTCTCGTTACTACCAGAGCGCCAGAGCCAAAGACCTAACGCCCCCATCCCTTCATGTGCCAACGTCGTCATCTCTCATTACCACCGTCCCTCTCATCGCGCCTCAAACTGCACCATCCTATCCATCCCAGTCCATGTGAGCCATGATCCTCAAAGCCGTTGCAGCAAACCTAGCAGAGAAGGTAAGTGCGTAAAATGCTCACCTCTTCGTCCTCCCCTTATAAAGCACACGATGCCCACACTCCTTGCATCGAATAGGTTCGCCACGCTTGAGCGGGACGTTGGAGTTACAGTCACCGCAGATATAGATGATTGCAGGACCGGCATCGCCGGATATGTCTTGCGATTGAATGGAAAAGGCCTGGGTGGCGTCTTTACTTCCGAAAGGGGAGACTGATGGAGGTTGATATTGCTCTCGGGACATCTTGACGTTGGTGATGATTTGGTAAGGTGAAGCCGATCTGTTGAGGTTAGGAAAGAGCTATGGCTACGGGCATCGGCAAAACCAGAAGTGCACTATCGATCCGTATAGGAAGCGAATCGACGCTACGAAGGTCATCTCGTCACTACATATCGTTCAGCATGGACTACCAAGTGCGTTTTCCCCAGTACTATATACGCCACAGCCATAGACATAAACCCACTAACTGGCCCTTCAAGAACAGAGCAGGCTCAAAGTTCGGCGGCGGCGGAGTCGCCTCGACTTCATCCACAAACGCCGACCGTCGTGAACGGCTCCGTCGTCTCGCCCTGGAGACTATCGATCTCGATAAAGATCCCTACTTCTTCAAAAATCATGTAGGCAGCTTCGAGTGCCGTCTCTGCCTGACTGTCCATCAAAACGACGGCTCCTACCTTGCACACACCCAAGGTCGCAAACACCAAACCAACCTCGCCCGCCGCGCAGCGCGCGAACAGCGTGAAGGCAGCGGCAAGGTCGACAGCATTACAGGCCTCCCTATTGGTATGGTCGGGCAGCAAGTTCAAGTGCGCAAAAACGCCGTCAAGATCGGCCGTCCAGGCTACAAAATCACGAAGACTCGGGACCCGCTCACTCGGCAACTCGGCCTACTCTTTCAACTCCAATACCCGGAAATAACCCCCGGCGTCGTTCCGCGTGTGCGCTTCATGTCTGCGTTCGAGCAGAAAGTGGATAACCCCCCAGATAAAAGTTACCAATACATGCTGATCGCTGCGGAGCCGTACGAGACGTGTGGATTCAAGCTGCAGGCTCGGGAGGTAGATCGTCGCGAGGGCAGGTTCTGGACGTGGTTCGATGAGGATAGTAAGGAATTTTGGGTCCAGGTCATGTTCAAGACGGAGAGAGAGGAGAGGTACAGTGGTGTGCCAGGGTTGGCACCGCCCTCAGGGCCGAGAAGATGAAATGGAGTGTAATGCCGTATGGGCTAATTTGCAAAACTTGTAAGTTACTTGAAAGCTTTTCCCGCCACCTAGGGTCAGGCTACACAATTTGAACTAAATTTGTCCTACAAGGGGATTTGTCATTCTGCGGCGTTACTTGGGACCGGTAATTCCAGTCGCCGAGGAGCTCTATGTAGACACAAGACGTAGGAAATGCAAGGAAATGGTAGCGGTTGCAAAGTTCTACCTGCTATTCTGGGAAACTTTAGCACATGGGTCATTGGCGGTTATCGGAAAGACATCAGGAGGCTAATTGGTACCCCCCCCAAGTTCCCCAGTAGCCTAAGCCTACTGCATGGACTAATTCGCCGGTTAAGTGTAAACATGCCGTCAAGTTATCTGCCAGTATCTCTAGCCATTAGGACTGAGTTGAATTAGTATATAAACTAGTTTCTCTAAAGACTCCTGTACACATATATACGTAATAACGAAGTTAATCGTTAGTATCAACGACCCCCTCTATACCTCAACCACTCGCAAGTCCATCCCAACGGAACTGAGAACCCACTCAACCAACCACCCCAAATAGACAAAGAAAAATAAAAAAAAAACCCCTCTGAACAAAGAGAGAGAAAACGATTGACAGAAAGGGATTTAAAAGAAAAAAAAGGAAAAAAATCCCCTCAACGCCAAACATCACAGCTTCCCCACTAGTACGCTCCCCAATGTCTCAACCTCCCTCCTCAACTCCTCCCTCATCCGCGCCACCACCCGCGCAGCCTCCTCTTCGTCCAACTCCTCCCTCCGCCCGCGCCCAAACATGGTCCAGCTCCTCCCAGCCACGCTCACAGTAGCCGACTCGCCACTCGGCCGCGGGATGATGTGGAAATGGACGTGAGGGACGACCTGCGCGGCACGGGCACCTAAAATACTCATCATCGCCAGCGTTAGTTTCCTAAATCATATGTATGTGTATATATATATATATATATAACTCTCACCCCTCTCCGTTTTAATTTTTTTTCTTCCTTCCTTCCCCGGTTAAAAGGGTATAAAAATAAAAATAAAAATAAAATAATCAAATTGAATAAATGAATAAACAGAAGAAAAAAAACAAAAAAAAAAAACAACAATAACAACAATAACAACAACAACAACAACAACAATACCAACCATTATTCTGCACAACATTCCAATCCTCGCAACCGACGGCGCGACACACCACCCGGCTGAGCACCGACAGCCAGGCGCCCAGCTGCCGCGCCTCGTCCACGCTCAAGTCGCTCATTTTCTCGGCGTGGCGGCGCGGCGCAACCAGCAGGTGGCCGCGCGCCAGCGGCATGATGTCGAGGAAGGCGAGGACGCATGGCGTGCTGAGGATGGGGAAGGCCGGTGGGTTGGTGGCCGCGGCGTTGAAGGGCGTGCTGGTGTCGGTTGGTGGCTGGGGAGGGTGCGAGGAGGCGATGGTGCAGAAGGGGCAGGTGGTTGCAGGGAGCTCCATTGGGGGGGTGGGGTGGGGAAGAGGGTATTTTTAATTTTTGATTTTTTTTGGTTGTTTTTGTTGTTGTAGAAAGCGCGGACTTTGTCTATTTTTTTTTTTTTGGTTGTTGTGGGAAGATGAGACGGATGATGGATGGGGCTACATATAACATATTCACAAGGAGAAAAGGAGACGGACAATAGTAATCCCGAACTTGTCGTGACCAGGGAAAAACATTTCTTCACCACACATCGACGAGGGCGGCAAAGCTTCTTTTTTTTTTTTTTTTTTTTCTTTTTTTTGGGAGTGGCTACGGACTTGTAGTCTTGTAGTATCCAGTTGAGGGAAGAAAAAAAAAAAGAAAAAAAAAGACTAAAGCAAATACAGGCAAGACCGGATACTAAAATAGAGCCCAAAGGAGATACACAGAGAGTCTAGCAACACGAGAACACCAGACAGCAAACCCCAGGAGTGGTGGAGACCTACATCTCGCCAGTCAGTGGCACTGAGCGCTGAGTGCATGGACACAGAGTGTTTGCTGAGCAGTAAACACATTCATTTTCTCAAGACGACCACTACTGGCATAGCTTTGTTTTACCCCACTTAGCATCTCGAAAATAGGAACGGGAGGCAACTCCGGATTGCGAGAAACCACAAGCGAGAAATATAGAGCTACGGAGTGCGAAATCCGCCAATAAGTTAGACCCCGCGAGACAAGAGGAAAAGTAGACAGGAGATACAAATAAAGCGTATAGGAGCCGTGCGCCCCGCTCCGCGTCAAGGGGAATACTTTCGGGGACAGACATGTAAAACGCCAGGAGCGTAGACGATGATGACTTTATGCAAAAGGGATAGGCGCAGAGGCATACCAGCAGAGCGAGGAATAATAGTCGGGCTCGATGGTCTGAAAGAAAGCCAACACAGACTAGCCCCACGAAAGAATCATCTCTATTTATTCGTCGTTCCAAACCCATATCGAGAAATCGTCCGATCCAACCCATACACTTATTTTGTCCGTCACATAACAGCGTGAGAATGAGAGCGGGTCACGTACGGAACGAGGCTGCGCGTTGGATCATGAAATAAGTCGTGCTGAAAACCGTCCAACAATACTATCGAGAGTCCTCAGCCTCCTCGGTCTCCTCGGCCGTGTATGCGTAATAGGCCGTGTATCTCTTGATCCACTGGCGGGTGAGAATTGAAGCTATGCAGACCATTAGTTGGCTTGTCTAGGGGTCGGAGACCAAGTGCTTGGGATAGCTAGCTTACATTTCAGGAATTTCTTGCTTGCGTACTTCTTGAAGAATGCTTCGTGAGCGACAGGGCGAGCAAGATAGTCGATCATTAGTTTAAACACTGGTTTGATCTCTGCCTCGGTGTAGCCAGAATAATGAGTAAGGGTAGCATCCTACCGTCGTCAGCGTATGCCTAGTGCTCTTATGCGGGAAAGTAAGACATACCCATTCGCCTCTTTCGAGGATGAGACGCGAGAGGTACATTGAAGCCGCAGCAATATGGCTTGGTTGATAGCACATAAACCTGTGATCCAACAAACTAATCTCCATGAAATATTTTCCCAAAGTACGCGTGTGGATGTCATAGTTGTCGGCTTTCGATATTCTTCTGAGGAAATTCATTGGGTTTGGGTAACTAAGATCATAATTGAGTGCAGAAAGCACAATACGCTCGGCACCGAGTATTTCCTGTTCCGTAAATCCATCGTCCGCAACGTGACGGAAATTTGCAACGTGCGGTGACAAAACCTCCTCATATTTCGAGGCGATGAACATAGCTGTAACGCCAACGAGCTGCAAGCGGGCAAGTTGGACAACTTTGGTGGATAGGAAACGGTCAATGATGTTGACAGCAAGGAAGAGCGTCTCCGGCAGAAGATGGAACCGAGTATGCACTTCTATAAGCCAGTCGATTAGTATGCCACGCATTTTCCACTCTAAGTCTGTTTGGTCTTCCATGTAGTTAGGGTTAGGCATCGTAGTCTGTTCGAGTTCCTTGAGGTAATCGAATATCTCCACAACGTATTCGGCCACCATAAGGGGATCGTCAAGATCCTCAGCATCTAAGTCCCGCACTCCAGCAGCTATGGCAGCCTTCACATCAATATCTTTAATATCAACCAATTCCTCCAGCTCGCTCTCGACCACATTGCTCTCTTTCGTCTCAACGGGCTCGCGTTTCTCGATCTCGACACTGATAGTCTTCTCCGATGCAGGCGCTGCAGCCGGTGCTTCCTCCTTAGTAGACTGTGCACTAGACGTCGAGTTGGCATGGCGTTTCTTTTGAATGCCTCCCAAAACGCCTGAACCACTTGCTGTCCGCTTCAGCTCGGTCGTCGCCTTCTTATTATTGTCCTTTGTGCCGAGGATTGAACGCGTAGAGTTGGTACGGGAGGGCTTTTGAACGCCAGTGGGCTGAGCAGCTTTTGATACAAGTCCCGACTTTGCCGTCCCTTGGAACTTTTTTCCTTCAACTACTTCGCCCTTAGTGACGTTGCTAACGTCACCCAAGGCAGCACGTTTCCGTGTAGCTGCATTCATTGTTCCTTGGGTAGCCTTTTTAGATTGAAGAGGTTTCTTGACGCCTGCCCCACTTGAAGCGTCCTCATTGGCAAGGGCAGCCGCCTTGGCCCTCGTGAGGCGTGTTGTGCCTGCACCTATACTCTCTTCGTTTTCATTTGTGACAGTTCTCTGTCGTTGAGACCGAGCCTATGCAGTGGTTAGTTAGTAAGAGAGATGCAATCCAATATTCGAGAGCAAACTAGTTTAGAAAATGGCCTCCGCGTTTGGAGCGAATGTGTATCACTTACTGGAGGCATGGTGGCAGTAGCTAAGCGTAAGAGTACGACGGGGACCGAAGATTGGATATTATGGTCTTTTCGGCTCCCGTGAACTTCCGTCTAGAGGTAGGCAGGTTGTATTGTGTGCGACGACTGTAGACGCACGAGTAAGTATCTCTGCACTACCGAATCACAAGGACTCAACACGTCGGAAGGGCATGTGTATGCACATACCTCCCGTGTTGTCTAAAGACAGTTGGAGATCTCAGCTAGCCACACCTAGTAAGGAGCAGGAAGCTCTTGAGAGTCGCTCGCACCACGCACGAACAGCTGAACGTTGCCGGTGCCAATGCCTCGCTGACCCAACAGCACGAGAGCAAATGGACCTGCAGACGCGAGGAACAAGAACGAATTACGCGGTGCGCGTTGAAGAGCTGGAGAGGGAGGAGGTTTGGTTGATTGCGTGTTGTGACGGAGGCGAGGAAGCGTGGTGGAAGAAGGACGAGAACGGTTGGGTGAAGAGGCTCGCTCGCTGCAAGGCACGGTGTTCTGGTTAGGTTGTTTGGTATGGGCATGCGATCATTGACGACTCTTGGCGCGGAATAGACGCCAGACCACGAGAATCGGGATCCGCGTCGAGGCTGCAGGTGCACGTAATCCGCAAGTCGAAGGCTGCTGGAGCTGGCTGCCAGAGTCCCTGCTGCGTGTCGAGTGAGGAACTGACGCCCGTATAAATCTCCTGTTGAATTGACTGTTTCTGTTCCGCCCGGTGCACGGAGTGGAGGCCTATAAACAGAGGCGTGTTGTGGGGGCAACCGCCAGCCACACAGCCAAGACTGCTTTGGCGCGCCACACCAACGCGAGGTTTTGGTGTTGGTCTCGTGTGGGCGTGTCTGATTGGCCCTGCATGAGAGCCTCAAGAGCCTCGAGAGCCTCAAGCCTGGGCCCGTTGAATTTTGACCTCGTCCACGTTTCGCACTTTGCAGTACTTTACGGTGCTTTTACCCTCCGCCATCTAACCCGTCTAACCCCGTTGCGCGGGCCCTTCGTCTGACCGCAGCCTCTATGATGCTGCAGCCACGATTGCTACTTCGAAGGCCATTACGCTCGTGCAGTTGCATCGTCTCCCTTCGACACGCTCGCGCTTATGCTTCGATCGAGTCTGTTGAACCTGCTGCCGCTGAGCCCTCCGTCTCTCAGAGCACCGCTTTGGCTTTTGCCCCACCCCCAACTCGCGATGAGGGCTCAACATTTGCAATGCGAACGTACAAGCCTCGGACCCCTGGTGTCCGTCATTTGCGTCGTCCTATTAACGATCATTTGTGGAAAGGCCGCCCTTTTCTCCCATTGACATTCGCAAAGAAAGGGCATGGCAAGGGTGGGAGGAATCACACTGGGCGTGTGACGGTCAGGCACCGTGGGGGGGGGCATAAAAGACGAATCAGGACGGTGGATTTCTCGAGGATGACGCCGGGGAGGCATACTGTGGACCGGATTGAGCATGACCCGGGCAGGAGCGGCCATATTGCTCTCATCACTGAGGAGGCAACGGGAAGGAAAAGTTACATTCTTGCTGCAGAAGGCATGAGAGCTGGGGATACGGTGCAGAGCTACCGGTCCGGTATTCCACAAGACCTCCTAGACAGTATGGGCGGTGTCGTCGATCCAGGTATTCTCGCTGCCAAAACAGCTTGGCGTGGCAATTGTCTTCCATTGCGCATGATCCCCATCGGAACGCTCGTTCACAATGTCGGGTCGTCGAAGGACAGGGGAGGTGTGTTCTGCCGGAGCGCAGGCACTTACGCGATTGTGATCTCAAAAGGTGACGAAGGCTCCACCGACAAGGAAGCCAAAAATGTCACCATTAGACTACAAAGTGGAGAGGTCAGGAAGGTGAGTAAAGATGCTTGTGCAACGGTGGGTGTGGTTAGCAACCCCCATCATCAGCACAGGCAGTTGGGCAAAGCAGGGAGGAAGCGGTGGCTCGGAATACGGCCTACTGTTAGGGGTGTCGCCATGAATGCCGGTGAGTGGAAATATCTTCATGGACCACACGAGCTTACATAAGCAAAAATGCCTAACGATATGTGATTGCAGTGGACCATCCCCATGGTGGCGGTAGAGGTAAATCGAAGGGGAATGTTCATCCCGTCAGTCCATGGGGAGTCCCGGTGAGCCAATGCCCGGCCCTGACCACATCCATGTTTCGTTTTACTGACGAGATTCGCAGACCAAATCGGGTTACAAGACACGAAACAAAAGGAACCCCAACAAATGGGTTGTTGTGGAACGCCCGCGGAACCAGGGGAAAAGGAAGAGTGCACGGAAAGGGTGATCACTGCGATTGTGCGATATTATTTTTTCCGTCTATCGATTCTGCCCTAGACAGGATGTTGTATGTATATTGTACATATACAGGTACAAGCACAGATTGTCCGCAATCCATAGAACGGAGGACGGAGCGTTGTGTGGTGGTTGCCGGGATCGCCTGTCGCCGACATCCCGTCCAATCGTTCGGCGAGGGGCCACGCAATCCCAGACGGTTGTTTCGCTGCCTGACGGTAATATCGCGGCTGTGCCTCTTTGCCTGTGACCCGCATCGACACACGCCGTGAGAGCGATGTCCGATCCGGTCGAAGCCGGTCGAGGCTTCTCCCCACGCAGACCGAATATACAGCATACAGCGCAGAGCACAAGTGCACGTACATGCTCCGGACAAGATGCCGCCGTAGTTGTTAGAGTAAGAGAGCATGTCAACGGTCGCGGTGCTAGAAACGGGCCAAACCGCCAAGGAGTAAGCTGACCTCCCCGTTGGCTGCAGGCCCGGGCCGGGGTGCGTCCTTTGAGTCAAAATCCAACGGCGTCATAGCAAATAGTTTAGCCAGATTTCCACATGTATGGTGCATGCTGTCGCGAGCAACTCCTCCTCCACGCTCTGTGGCTGTCAATCACAGACAGGCCCGTCTCCAGCTGCTGAGAACCCCTAAACCCCTAAACTGCGGTCTGTACCGAGAGAGATTTGCCCGAGCTGAAGCGATTGTTCTGGCGGGCCCGCTCACGGTGCGGCTGAAACTGGCTGCACAAGAAGGGTTCGGCGTCGTGACCTTCAACTCCCCGACAACCCGCCTTCTAACCGGCGCAACCAGGCTTCCGAACACTCACCCTCGGGGTAAGCAATCAATGTTAAAGATGTCTAGTTCAAGTTCGTATCAGGATCTCGGAGACGACTACTCCTTCAACGACCTTTCGAAGTCCGGGGTCAACGGTACGGATGGGCGCGATGCCGATGAGGCCAACAAGAGGGCATCCAGCGAGTCGCGATGCGGAGATCTCCCGCGACCGAAGCGCATAGCATGCGTGGTCTGCAGGAAGAGAAAACTGCGATGTGATGGGAACAAGCCAAGCTGCGGCAAGTGTTCGAGACTTGGGCATCGCTGCGCGTACGACGAAGTGAGGAAGAAGAGCGGACCCAAAAGGGGTTATGTGAAGGCGCTTGAAGCAAGACTGGGTACCCCAATCCTCACCGCTAGGTATTCCGAGGACCACCGCTGACATTAGTTCAACTCCAGTACAAGTCGAGGCACTCCTCAAAACCCAAGACCCGCAAGATCCAAATGGGCCAAATCTGATGTCGCAAGATACCCTGCTCCACCAACCCGAATTTCCAGCTACTCCCGGTATTAATATTGGCGTTGGCAATGTACCGACGATGTATCCAAGTCAGGAGCGATACGACACGGGAGCAATGCAACCGCCTTCGCTCCTCGACCCAGCGCTCGGAGGCGGCGATCCCCTGACCTGGGAGCTGATAGGGCTGGGCTTGGATGAACCACTACCACCCCAAGACGTCATCGATGAACTGTATGTTTCTCTGCAGACCCAAGACAAAGGGCCAAGTGATCTAACATTATGACATCCAGACACCAAATCTATTTTGAAAAATGCCATCCTTCCGGCCCAATGATCCATCGCGCTCGCTACCTTGCCGCAATGAACTTACCAGAGGGGGCGCGACCGCCAGTCTCTCTCCGCTACGCGATATGGACCCTCGCTGCATCTGTCACAGACAAGTACTTCAACCTCCAGTCACACTTCTATGATCGAGCCCGGAAATATCTAGAGGAGACCGAGATGAAAGGCCACGGCGAGTGTCTAATCTCCGTCGCATATGCGCAGACGTGGATACTCATCGCGATATATGAATTTAAGTTAATGTTCTTTCCGCGAGCGTGGATGAGCACTGGACGAGCGATACGTTTGGCTCAAATGATGGGCTTACACCGACTCGACGGTGTTGGTCTGGATGTGAAGCAATGCCTTCCCCCTCCCAGAGATTGGACGGAGAAGGAGGAGAGAAGGAGAACTTTTTGGCTCTCTTTTTGTATTGACAGATATGCGAGTATTGGTACAGGATGGCCTTTAACAATCGAAGAAAAAGATGTGAGCAATGGCCCTCAAACAGCAGCTTGTCTCCCTTTTGCCTGAGAATTCAACACTAATATTATTTGGTGGTAGATATTAACAATGCTACCGGCTAGCGAGGAGGCGTACAACAAGAGTAAACAACCATCTCAGGCCATGCCACTCAATGAAGCATTGAGTGCTTCAGGAGCAGCTAATTTGTCTCCATTTGCGGGCGTGGTGCTTATGGCTTGCTTATTTGGCCGTAATCTTATCCATCTTCATCGCCCTGACACAGACGACCGGGACGACGACCTTAACGGCGAATTTTGGAAGCGGCACCGGACAATGGATAATATTCTTAACAGTACAGCGCTCTCACTACCCAACCATCTCAAGCTTCCAGCCGGGATATCTGATCCAAACATTGTTTTCTCTAACATGAATATACACACTTCCACCATTTGTCTACATCAGGCTGCAATATTCAAGGCTGAGAAGAACAATCTACCGCCGACAGTTTCTGCCGATAGCCAAGTTCGCTGTATCACTGCGGCCGCAGAAATTGCGAAAATTATGAGAATGATCAGTCATATGGATCTATCTAGAGTATGTTCAACCCTCTCTTATCGGCATTTCCTCTACGATGCCAAGGACTTCAATCTAACAGCCCATTCTACCAGATGAACCCTTTCATCTCATTCTGTCTTTACGTCGCTGCACGCGTCTTTGTGCAATACCTAAAAATTCGACCAGGGGACGACCAGGGAAAAAGCTCTCTACAGTTCTTACTCACGGCGATGGACATTTTGAAGAGGAAAAACCCATTGACTTCGTCTTTCCTAGTTCAGCTAGAAGCGGACATGCGGGAGGGCGGCCTAAAACATAACCATGATGAGTCTCAATTCCCCTTTGGGAGGGATGAGGAACCGGTATATCATCCACCCGCGCGCCGCGCCGTAGCCTTCTTGGCCAGTTTTACTAATCTCGCAAACGATAGGGCGTACCTTCGGGTGGTGCAAAGTCGCACTGTTCCGGCCTACCCGGACCTTACCCGCAGCAGGCTTCCCAGCACCAGATCTACTCGCCTCAAGATGGCTACGATACCATGCCCTTCCATTTAAAGCGCCCACGCGAGACCGGAGTCCAAGAAAGAATGCACACTAGCATGTCCTCTTCTCCTACAGCACCCATAGACGCGTCCCCCGGGAGCAACCTTCACACAGAGCCCAGATCGTCATCTGATCAGACCACGCCGGGTAGCAACGGGGGGGCATACACGCCCCCTCCAATGAACGATGTGGGCCCAACTGGATATGACAATAACCCTAATCTGTACTTCCATAACCAGCCCGAATACATGACAGGTCTCACGTCCGAGCCATATCTATCGCAGACCCCTGAGAAAAGGCATGAATCTTTCGGACTTACCCCGAGCTTTTTGGACGGCGATGGGCCGACACCAGGGGATCTCATGTTGTCAGAGGTGTTGGCGAACTGGGAGATGCCGAGCACGATGGACTCCGGAGTCGGTCACGGGAGCGCTCACCGGTAGTACGGGGTCATTCAGCTCCCCCCGCCACTCTCTAGTCATACGATTGGGGGGTAGTCATTTTCTTCATAGTCTATATAGTCCACGGGGATCCCTATCTATTGGATCCTACCAGGGTGGTTTTTTTTCGGGTTTTTATCATTTAATTTGGCTAGGGATTACCAGGAAAGGTGAATGGTGTTTTTTTTTTTTCTAAAAAAAAAAAAATTTGATGGGAATTTTGGGCAGGGAGGGGGGAATTATATACCTGTATCTCTTGCAGGGAAGGGCGTTTTTTTTTTTAAATCTTTTTATTTTTTTCCTATTCTCCCTAGATTAGTTTTGCCAAAAATCTGAAGCCACATATCCACTCCTGTCAAAAACTCGATACAGCCTACCCTCTCCAGAGCGAGTTTCCAGCTCTCCGCGTACCACCAAACTCCTCCTCCTCCTCCTCCTCCTCCCCCACAACCACAACACAGACCAGAGAACCGCAGAGAAGTAGACCAGAAACCCCCCCCCCCCCCGCCCCGCCGTAGTACAGCACAAGCAGCTCGTAGTACCAATCTCCACCCCCTTTACACGACCAATGCCGAAACTACAAAACTACAAAACCACAGGGCGGCGGCGGCGGCGACGGATATCGGAACGCCCGGACGTGAGTGAGTGAGTGAGTGAGTGAGCCCCCCCCCGCCCCTGGATGCAGGAACGAACACAAAACGACGTTAATGCCGGGATCGCCCGTCAACGCTATACAAGTAGTAGTACTTTGCGGAAACACCTCCCCAATAATAAAGAAGAAGAAGAAGAGAGCAAGCACCAAACCTCCCGATATTTTCTGGAGCGCCCCCCCCTCCCTTTTTTTTTTTTTTTTTGGTTTAGGACATATATATACATATGTATGTATATACACAAGTACCCCGGAGAAAGAAAAAAAGCTTAATCAAGGTCATTTAACCCTGGTCGGAACTCATTCTTCTTCTCATGCTTCTGTCAAAAGGGGGAGAAATAGGTTCGGAACCCCCTCGTTCGTTCGTTATGTACCCCCCCCCAAAAAAGAGGGTTTTTATTTTATTTTAAAAATTATAGCATTTCCCGTATCATACGCCGCCCCCCACAAAACTAAGTGACCATTAAACTAAAAGGTTACGCCGGCCACCTCACATATCTTGTGGTAAAATAAAATGGAAATAAAATGCCTTGGAAAAAAGACGGTGCGAATATATACAACCATCACAGTCGGTACATCACGAGCCAGATCTGCTTCTCGGAACTGCAGCGGGGTACTGGGGTGCGTAACCCCCCGCTGCGTATCCAGAGGGGGCGTAAACCCCCTGGTGCTCCCCTGGTGTTAAAGATGTCGGTAGATTAAGGTGCGATGAGCTCGTAGACGGGTTCCTCATGTTTCGAATTGGAGCTATAGGCGCCGCAGACCAGGCTTGGTTCTGGTCCTGGTACGTAGCGGAAGTCGACCTGTAACTTTGATATTGTTCCGGGCCCGGACTGTGTGGTACAGAGTACGGAGGGGAATAGGTTGTGTATGGACTAGGGTGTTGGCCTATGTCGCCATAGTCTCCGTTGGGGTTATAGGCGTCCATGGGCTCATATTGTGAAGTCTGCTGATATGAATTGTTGGACTGTGGATATAACCCCGGTGCATAACCCCTTTGGCGATCTGCTAGCGGTATGTTGGCAGCAGGGTCACTACGATCAGCGAACATGCTCTCCGTATCGTGTATCGATCTTGAGGATCCGCTTGTGCTTCGTTGTGAGGACTTTAGACCTCCACCCAAGAGCTGTTCGTTCATTGACTCTTTCTTTTGAGATTCCCGGCTGCGTTTTATGCGGCGGGTACACACAAAGGCAAGGAATGCGACGCAGCCGACGGCGAAAGCCCCAAACACCGACGCTGCTGCAATGGAGGCTGGCCCCATTCCAGAACCCGAGGCGGCGCTTGTTTTGGTCGCAGAGGCTGCAGGAGCTGTCGCAGATAGTGTGGTTGATGTGGGTGGTGATGATGTAGACGACGTGGATGTCGATGTGGTCGTTGATGTTGTCTCGGTTGAGGTGCTTGATGACTCCGTAGTTGCAGTGGAAGTTGTAGCGGGACTTTTAGTCGGCGAGGTTGCTTTAGTTATGGTTGGGGTGGGGTGGGAGGTTGTTTTTTTAGGTGCTGGGGGTTTGCTCTTGGGAGGGGGCTTGGTGCTCGGAGGGTCATCTGTCGTCTCTGGGTCTTCGGTGGCAATAACTATAGTCGGGGTATCTTCAGTCGGTGCTTCTTCTGTCGGTGTTGGTTCTGGAGCATCATCATCATCATCATCGAGAGGGGGGTCATCGTCTCTCCGTCTTAACCCCTCCGCCCATCGCAAGTCAATGCTGTTCCTGTCTGTGCTGCAGAGCTCTGCAAGCCGGTGTTCCTGCTCCCCCACGGCCACCGAGGAGCAGCGTTCGCGATTAAGGCATTCCTCGAAACGCCAGGCGATGAGAGAGGGCTCGTTGCACAGGTCATCCCCGGCAAGCTTCGACGTGTGAATATCCTGAATGACCCCACTCCAACAAGGGCAAGCCGTCGCCGTCGAGACAGGAACGACGCAACTGAAGAGAAAGACGAGAAAGTAGCCTCGCCACATCGTGCTCTAATGTGCGGACTTTGGCCGCAGCGTGAAGGAAAAAGAGGGAGCGTGGATATAGGAAAGAACGAAAGGGTTCGCAGCCAGCGGCAGTATCAACCAAGAGCGATATCAGGGAATGTAGGGTTGGTGCGAAGGAGACATTCGTCGGCGATACTCCCGAGCAGCAGAGCAGGAGCGCACAAGGCTGGGATGGTAGTTATCAAGTAAGGCGCCATACGGCGGCCGTGGATAGGAGAGCATGTCGCGACTTATACGCACGGGTTCGAAACTCACCCCACCCGCCGCGGCGTCTCATTCGCCATACACGGACGAGGGTGCCATTGGAGGCGCAGTGTCGGGGAGAAACTTGGCTTTTCGCTCCAAGCTCCAGCTTACTCTGTGGGCTTGCACAGGCTGGCAGCTTCCGTGGCCGGGCAGAGGCTCTTGTCGCTGTGCCCTTCCAGCCACAATCTGCACCGGCGAATGGGGACGGAAGAACCGCACACGACGTGGGCAGTGCGTCGTGGACTGTGGGTGTAATTATAGCCTGCACGTCGGATAATGGGGGCGCCATCTCAACCGACTGGCGACTGGCCAGCCCTGCCCAAGCCCTACCCTATTCTGCCGCTTCGGGGGGAGGGCCTGGGAGGGCTATGCATATTAGAACCGTGGAGGGAGATGACTCCCGCTGCCTTGTATTGCCGTTATGCGTAATTTCAGAGAAGGGAAACGGAATGCACGAGCTCAGAATGTCTACTACATAGCAATTATTCCAGGTCTCGGGTAGACTCTACTCCTCTGTGCTCCGGAAGAGGTTTGCTATTGTTTCTACTTTTATCGCCGACGACTGACTCCCCGTACCTGGACCCCCACCACCTCTGTATATCCCCGGCGCTCAACACACTGGCAGTCAGTCGGGGCAACAGCATCCACTGCTCTGATGGGGTTTGCCGGTCCTGTAGCTTCCTCTTCGGAGGAAAACGCTGATTGACCAATGCATGGTACACGAGGTTTCACGCACGTAAAATAAAATGCTCAGAACGTTCCCTGTCAAGGCATCGGGCCAATCTAAATCCGATCATGGATGGAATGTGGAGCGCGACTTCAAATCACCTCTATATTGTACGTAACCCGGCGCGAAGGCACAGGGGTATTTGAGGAAACAACAGACGGCTGGGATCGCGAATCGGGGTATACAGAACGGGAGGGCGTTGGACTCGTCTCGGGGTGGAGATTGGTTTGGGGTCCGTAGACCGAGCCCTAAACGGCAGAGTGCTGCTCATTGCGAAATGGGCCCCTTGGTGATCGTCTGGGCGGTCCAAGGCTGAAGTGGCTGAGCCATGGAGAGCCTATTTTAACGAACGGGTGATGTTCACTGCCGGGGTGGTAATCGAGTGTTTGGGCGCCTCCACCGTGCTGACGGGACCATTAGACTCATTAGCCGCCGTGTGCGGCCGTGTGCGGCGTAGATGTGATGAAGGGCTCTGGACCCGCGCTTTGTTTGGTGTTCTGGTTTGTGTTGGCGGGGGGGAGGGGCTTGAATGGGCCGCCAAGCCCGTAGATTATTCTCAACTTCGCACCTCCAGGCAAGAAACGCTGAACGCAATAAACCCAGTTAATCGCCCCAAGTTTAGCAAACGCCATTGCTAAGATGGTGAGCAAGCCTCGTGTCTCTTCTCTGAAATCAGTCTCGGTGCCTCCCAAACTAACGACTGCTGGCCGAAGGCGACAGAGTCCAAGAAGCGACTCGCGCTCGCAATCATCGATTTCCTGTCTACCAGTATAGCAGACGGGACCATTCCTGCTGATGAGAAGGATTCTGTCGAGGTGGCGCAAGCGTGTATAGCTGAGGCTTTTGGGGTCGACCCTGATAGTAAAGAGGCCGTAGAGGATGCTCTAGGCGGACAGAAACTCTTGAGTATCTATAGCGTCTACGAGAAGCTCAGGAGCAGAGGCCAGAAGCCACCTCCGCAGACTCCTAGCAGTCCAGCGGCCGCTGCGTCACCCGCGGGACCGACAGCTGCACAGAAGCAGGAAGCGGATGCCTTGAAAAGCCAAGGCAATACAGCCATGGCAAAAAAAGACTACGCTACAGCCATCAGCTTCTACACTCATGCCCTCGAGATCATCCCTCAGAACCCCATCTACCTCTCTAATCGGGCAGCCGCTTACTCTGCCTCCCAGAAGCACGAACATGCTATGACCGACGCACAAGCAGCAGTAGAAGCAGATCCCAAGTACACCAAAGCCTGGAGCCGACTGGGTCTTGCCAAATTCGCCTTGGGAGACGCACAAGGAAGTATGGAAGCCTACCAGAATGGTATCAATCACGAGGGCAATGGCGGCAGTGAGGCCATGAGAAAAGGCTATGAAACTGCCAAAAAGAGACTCGAAGAGGACGGGGTGGATGACGTTGGAGGAACCGCACGAAGCGGCAGCGGTGCTCCCGGAGGTAGTCCTAGCGAGATGCCCGATTTCTCTAGCCTAGCTAGCATGCTCGGTGGTGGCGCCGGAGGTGGAACACCAGACCTCAGTAGTCTGATGAACAACCCAATGATTAGTTCTGCAGCGCAGAGTCTTATGAGCAATCCGGAGCTGATGAGCAACCTGATGAGCAACCCGCGGTTACGTGAGATGGCGGAGTCGTTTGGTGGCGCGGGGGGTAGAGGACGTGGTGGGATGCCAGATCTTGCTTCTTTAATGTCGGATCCGAGTATCGCTGAGATGTAGGTCTTCCCTTCTTTTTCTTTTAATTCGTTGGAATGAGAAAATGACTGATAGGGCCTCTGTACTTCATAGGGCGAAGAATATCATGGGGCCGGGAGCTGGAAGGGGTCGTGGCGGGAGTGGCGCAGGGGGGACCACGCCGTAGAATTTCCACATGGCGATTTTCACTTTTATATCCCGTGAAAGGAGGGAATTCCGCGGCTATATGTCCTAACGAAACGAGAAAAAGAAAAGGAAATGAAAAATAAGGAAAACTATAACTGAAGAATAGATCGCTTTCGTGCTTTGGCTTCTGTAGAGCAAGAGATTTTTGTGGACATCTTGCCACTCTTGCCGTTATCGACCACCGTAATTCTGCCCTTCCCCCCACCATCACCAAGTCAAAACCCTCCCACTGAGTTCCCAAGCAATCAATCAATCAACCCAACCACAAGATCACCCAACAGCGCACCACCATAACAACAATGTTCAAAAAAGAGTTGCGTTGTTCCCCCTATGCACTCAAACCAAACACCCCCCAAGCACACACACACGTACAAAAGCTAACACAAAGCCACGACAACGGCGCGCAGCATAACGGCGACGGGCAAATCCAAAGTGAAATCCTCGACGCAGCGCACGATCCGCAGCAAAGTCGCAGAGCAATTCCCGCGGCTGGCGCCGTATCTGGACGAGATCATGCCGCGGAAAGTCCAGCTGGACGTCGTCAAGGTGTAAGTAGGAGGGGGGGGGGGAATTACTCGCGGGGTAGTGTGTTGGATATGTGTATATGTGTATATTGTTTTGGGCCAAAGAAAGAAAAAAAAAGAAGTAAACTAAAAGGGTCGATCGATGGCTGACATGTATGAATATATATTACAGCGACCGCACAACGCTCTACACACTCTCGGGAACAGCCACACCAACACCGCTATTCTTCACACCACCACACTCCTCGCTCCTCCTTCCCCACCTACTACTAGTACACAAATACCCGGGGTGCTTCCGGCGCATCACGGTGGACCGTGGGGCGATTCGCTTTGTGCTTTCGGGGGCGTCGCTGATGGTGCCGGGGCTGATATCGCCGGGCGGGCGGCTGCCGCCGCCGGAGGAGGCTGTTGCTGCCGGCGAGGTGGTTGTCGTGGGCGCTGAGGGCAAGGACGAGGTTTGCGCTGTCGGCGTCTTGAGCGTGGGCTCTGAGGATATGAAGGTTTTGAGGAAGGGTGTCGCTATCGAGGGCGTGCATTGTTTGGGAGATGGCATGTGGAGGTTGGGGGTTGAGGGCTTGGGGTAGGTGGTGGTGGTGGTGGTGCTTATGGGAGGGGTTTGTTCTCTGTAGGGAGGAGTGTGTGTATACAGTATATAGAGTCGGTTTTGCATTCTGGTCAGGTTCTTCAATACGAACACCTTGCCCCCCCCCCCAACCTCTCCTGCCACAGCAATCCTCAACTGAGAGAAAAAAGGCCCCAAGAATAGCTATCGCGTCTCCTAGCAAAACAAGGGTTCGATACAGACGTATACGGTAAAAAAAAAACTCCCGTTAATTCCGATAATCAAGTTTTTATTCAAATAAGAGAAAATAAAAGAGACACACACGACCCACCACAAACCCCGAAATGCTTTTCGTATCATACACACTCATGGCCTTCGTTACACATAGGAACATCTAGTGCTTATAGAGGTGAAACTAGAAATACATGAAAACAAACTAGGGGTCTTTTTTTTTCCCCTGCTTTCCGTGACGTCGTAAGGGGGGGGGGAAAGTACATGAAATATTAAAAAAAAAAAAAAAGGTTTGCATATACGATCAAACCGTATATTCATACTACAAGCCATCATCCATCATCATTGTCGTCAATGTCATAAGCTCTAATGCCTCCTCTCCTCCGAGTAAGGACCTAATCCCCCCGCCGCATACGGGTTCCCATCATGATACGTAGTAGGCTCGCTCCCGCGGTCTGTTGCGGTATTCGATGAAGAAGAAGCGGCTGGAGAACGACGCCAAATGTCAGCACCGTACTCACTCCATACTCCTCGCACGTCGGCGCTCTCTCCTTCTCCTTTTCATCGCCCTCTCGTGGTCGAAATCACGCTTCTCAAGGTGCTTGGATTTCATGGCGCCCCAGCTTTTGACTGTGCCTCGCACGCCCCATGCAGCTAAGCCAATAGAGGCAAGATCTTTTAGGGCTGCTTTGGCTTTTTCGTGCTGTGCTTCCTCTTGCGTGATTTCGCCGTCATGGAGTGCCTTATGACGCTCTTTGGCGGCCTCCATGTTCTCGTAGAGGCTCTGTGCGGAGTGGATAGTGGCGATGGTGGAAAGGCTTGCTTGGATGAGTTCCTTACCTCGAAGTTTTCTCCGCATTTTCCGCTCATCGGTACTGGACATATCATCATCGCTGCTGCTACTGTCTGAACTACTCCCTCGTGCTCTGCCGCGTGGGTAGCCCGTGCCTCGTCGGACCGCGGAGGGTCTCGATCCCGATACTCTATTTCCGTTGTGTCTGCGGTGCCTATCTTCCGACTCAGTTGCTCCCAGGCCAAGAGCACCAAGGCCTTTTTCAATAGTACCGCCGAGGCTGTTTCGACGCCGGCCGCTGGCTGATCGGCTAGACACCGATCTGTGACGGGATCTGGAGCGGTCTCGCGACTTGGACCGATTGCGGAGATTCAAGAATGCCTTGGTAGCCGCCATTGCCAAACCTCCTTTCGCTAGATCACCTAGGTCGCTGCTTCCGTGGCGGTGCCTGGAACGGGAGCGAGAATGGGAACGGGAACGGGAACGGGAACCGGATCGCGATCTATGTGGTCCGTTGAGTACCCTTTGGCCGGCAAGTCCGCCGAGTACAGCCTCTGCGATGTGGCGCTTCCCGTGGTGATCTGGGTCACGATCAACAGCAGCGTCGAGCCCACCAGCAGCGACAGCAGCTTGTGCTATTCTACGCCCCCTCTCTCCCCCAAATATGCTCCCAGGATCATTGCGAGAAGCAAAAGCTTCGACAACTGCAGCCGTAACAGCTGCCTGCGCTGCCTGCTTCACCTTAGGGTGTCCGTGGCTAAGAGAGGCCGACGAACTGCGCCGGCGGTGGTGGCTACCACCGAGACTGCGGCTGCGGCTGCGGCTGCGACTACGGCTATGATGACGAGCCATCTCTCCGAGACCCACAGCTGCTAAGGCAGCTTCACCGAGTGTCTTCCGGTGGCGGTGGCGATCTTCGGGGCTAGAGCTGCGACTCCTATGATTTCCGGTATCCGAGAACGTAGCTCTTCTGGAACCTCGACTATGGTCGCGAGACCGCTCATAGTACTTGGCAGCCTCAGCGCCGGCAACAGCTCCAGCAACACCAGCCACTGCCGTCTTTATCGGTGACCCCGTGTGTCCTTCCCTATAGTTCCAGTATTCCTTGCCCGCAATAGCTAGTCCCGCGCCTGCTGCACCCGCAGCTAGTTTCTCGCCACGAGATGCAGACCGATGCCGCCGATGTCTGCCCGACCTGTCATCATCTTCGTAGTAAGCACTACGCTCAGTTACAGCCCCCATTGAGTGTCGTGGATCTTCGTCATATCTCGAGGAGTAATAGCCGGCGACGCGACCACCGCGACCACGCTCGAGTGAAACTGCGCGGCGTCGAGAAACAGTATCACGATCATAGTGGCTTCTGCTTGGCCGGTATTCGTCTTCAACAACAGTCTCGTGCACGACCTCAGTCCCATGGCCTCGCCGCCGCTGAACAAACGTTTCACCAATGTCGCCATTGCCTACCCGGCGGACTGCCCTAACCTCGCTGGCAGCATACCCGCTGGGGTAGAGATCGCGATGATGGCGATGCTCATGGTGCTCATGGTGCTCATGGTGTTCATGACGATGGCGTGGCCCCGATATCACTTCGTCTGAGCCGTACGAGATGTACGACATGCTTTGCGCTGGTTGATTCCCTTTCCCAAGACCCGCTTGATCAAGTCTGGCGGACGTGGATTTGTGAGTGGCGAATCAAGCTCCTTATTTTCCAATAAGAAGAGGAATGAGGTAAAGAGCTGGCAAAAACTATGAAAGCAGTAGTCAACGGCCAAAAGCGATCCGAAGTGGCGGTGATTGGTATGATTGGTATGATTAGTATGACTTGTATGACTTGTATGACTGGCAAGAATCAACGAGGAAACTCCGGCGCCCAAGATCATAGATAAAAAATCCGCAGAAAAAATTCACTTCTTAAGAACCACACAACGAACAAGCTCGTGCCTATGACGACATGGCGATCGAGAGAATTTCCTGCTTGCGGCTTAGAATAGCTGCTCCCGTCTCTTCCACAACCTTCCGCCCCCCCCCATCGACGTAGCTGTGCATCCCATTTGGCAGGGATCGACGACGGTGCAGCAAAGCCCGATTTGCTTGTTTTTCTCACCACACACCATCTTCTGTGATACGAAAACCCATACGAAAAACGAAATGGCGGGCTGCTTCGGGATCTGTGTGGAGTGATTATCTAATCATGTGCAACACGCTAACACGCTAGATTCTGCTAGACACTACGACGTCACACCCACTCCCAAATCCCAATCCCAATCCCAATCCCAATCCCAGGCTCTTACTATGGGGATCAATCGCGCTATAAGAACAGAGTCCTTTGCCCCGACCGACCATATTCTTTGCAGTGCGACTCGACTGCATATAATAGTGCTCCATACCCAGTCAGTCCTTAGTGGTCCAATATTGATTGGCCTGTTTTCTTCTTGCAAGGTGCTGCGATATAGTATTCAGGCTTGCGATTTGTGCTTGGGCTTTCGATGGGCGGGCATGCTGATTACAAGGTCGACGTAGGACCAATGTAGAATCGTATGAATGACAAGACTTTTCTGTCAAAGCCCAAGAAAGGGCGGATGCGGCGGAGAGATGGTTGATGGTTACATCGCATGACTTGCTACAATAAAAACCTATGGGGCCGTTGCCACGTACAAAACGTTTTACCTCCTTGCTTTTTCTCCTCCTGGTTGGTTTTTCGTGTTTCATCTCAAGCTCTCTCTCAAAAAAAAAGGAAAAATATCTTGGGTATTACAACTAACGGGCTTTCTCTTCCCCCCCCCTCAAGCGCTCGGCTTGTCTCTAGAAAGAGGAAATAGAAAGAAGAGTCCGTCCTGTTCTGTCCAGATCCCTCGAGGACAAAGAGCAGCAGCAAGAGTAGGAAGCCGGCGAATAAATAATGAAAAAAAGGTTATATGAACCATTCTATCTCCCCGCCGTCATCATGGCACGCACAAAACAATACTCCACGCTTTTCAAACTCATTTCTCAAAAGCCCGCATTAACCCAAAATCCCTTTCCACCAGCTACTCTTTCCCTGAGCCTGTGCGCCCGCCGATCGTCCATCAAACGTCTTGACGCCATCAACGTATCCGTGATACGACACCCTTCGCGATGATCTCTTGCGGCGGTGTGGGTCTGATGGGTTAGAGCCATCCGAAGACTTGAACGCGATATCGCGCTCGGCACGACGGGATTCCTTTTTACGACGACGACGCTCAACCTCTTCTGGTGTCAATGAGGCATATTTCGATTCTCTTCTCGAGCGGCGCCGTTCGCGTCCCGCCCCATCACTAGCAGGCGAGTCATCGTATGCATTGTGGCTATTGACAACATCTTCTACTGGAGGTGCGGGGGGTGGGGGTGGCGCGGGCTCCATGATTTGGGAATCAACCCACGACGACGTGTGGTCGGTTGTATGAGGTTGCACTGGCCAACCTCGATCTTGGTGTTGGGGTTGTGAACCACGATACACAGGGCCACCGTTAGCATACTTCGCGTTCGCACCATTGCGAGGGTCAAAGTAGTCTGTAACGGGAGGGGCTGACTGGCGACGGTTAGAGCGAATCTCTTTGGATGCGCGACGAGCTCTCCGCTCTTCATTCCGTGCACGTCGTTCCTCCTCTTCTTGAGGGCTTCTTGGCTCCGCTCTGTCAGCGTGTGACCTCCGACGTTCAGGGTCGCGCGGCTTCGATGGCCGATCTTCAACTCCGGGAACTGATATCGCCGCATATGTTGCTTGTCGCTCCCGATCCCTTGCAGCCCTACGGGCACGGCGTTCCTCCTGCCGTTGCGCCTCCTGTTCTTCCGCCGCCTTACGTGTACGCTCCTCAAGAGCAGCTTGTTCGCGCTCTGCCCTTCGGGCCCTCCTTCGCGCCTCTCGTTCTCGTGCCTCTCGCTCTTCTCGCTCCCGCGCTTCTCGCTCCTCATTCTCACGCAACCTCCGTTCCCGAGACTCCTTCGCCCTGGCTTTTCTAGCTTCCAGTTCTCTTTGCTCAAGTTCGCGCCGTCTCGCTTCTCTCTCTTCGGCTTCGCGGCGCTCACCCTCGCGAGCCTCACGGTCAGCGGCTTCCCTCGTAGCTCTTCTGCGCCGACGCTCCTCTCTTTTTGCTTCGCGATCCTCGGCCTCCATATCGACGACGGCCGTGGCGGGACCAAGATTGACCGTAGCTTCTGCTTCTGGGTCAAGCCTTATAGACCGTCTCACCTCCCTCTTGTCCCTTCTGAGCCGCCGATCGTCATCTTCCGGACCAGACTGTTGTCCCCGTCGCTTCATGCCGTCTTCGCTCTCATAAACCTTGCTTCTACGTTGTGACTCGTATTCTAGTTCATGACTAGGTTTCTTCGATCGAAATGACCCAAAGATAGATAGAAGCTTGTCCGGTTTCTTTGGCGTTGAAGAAGTTCGCCTTACACGGCCATTGCTGAATTGAATCCGCGGCTCGGGTGCTCGAGAAGTCTCACCCACCGCGGTGTCATCGAGTATCTGGTCTAGTGGGTGATCTGGTGGATCTACAAAAACCATGTCGTCCACCTCGGGCGATATTGGTTCAATTGGCATTGCCCTAGCCTATTTTCCACCCACCGGCTATGTTAGTCTCACATCATGTCTAGATCTCATTGATTTCGGTGTTTGGCAAACGGTTGAGATTTAGGCCGTGTCTTACCTCTCTTATCCTCGTTCCCTTGGAGCCCCGAACTCCCCTGCTCAAAGATTCCTTGCGCGGAAGTACATCGATGACTTGTTCAGTTACGACAGGATTAACGATCACCATATCATCATCGGTCGGAGGGCGGGTATTTTCGACAACTGCTTGCATTAGTATCGGCCTGCTCTTCTTAACTGGGCGGGCGAAACTGTTGGTAGACGTACCTGGAGGCTTATCCTTTCGACGTTTGGATTCTCTTCTCGCCAGAGTAACCTCCTTCTGCGGAACCGTGCCTAGTATCTTTGCCGCTTTGGCGGACATCTCTGGTGCGGCGGGTACAACCTCGGGTGGGGGTGTAGGAAGTGGTGGTTCTACGAGTGGGGGCTGCCTTTGTGAGCTAGCATTGGTTGCGCTTGATCTTCGTGGTGTTTTCGGCTTCGATGAAGGCGGGGGGCCGGATAAAAGTTCTAAGAAGCTTAGTTTTCGGGGCCTGCCCGGCTTCTCAGAAGTAGAAGGTCTAGTATCTGGCTGAGATGCTTTGTCGGAAGACGAAGATTTAGATGAAGACCTCTCAACCTCACTTTCCATGGGTTTCTTTGCGGACTTGGCCCTCGCCGGGACAGGAGCGGCACTCCTCACTTTCTGAGGCGGTTCTGGCGGCTCTGTCATAGGGGCTACTTCCTTAGGCTTGGCTTCCTTCTTCTTATTAGGAACGCCCCAGAATCCCCAAGACATGTCGTTATTGTCCCGGATGATCCTCGCTCGCTGCTTAGGTTTCGGAGGTTCCGGTTCTGCGGCCGGCGGATTTGGAGGGGGTGGTGGCGGAGGCGCTGGGGCCGATTGGGCCTTGGGTTTCGATTCAGGCTCGAACTCAGGTCCTCGGCTTGTTTCAGGCTCAGGTGCTATGTCCGCGATCCCCTTCTTGCCTTTCTTAACCTTTTTCTTTCCGAGCGCTGCAGGAGTGGCCTCAGCCATTACGAGATCGTAGTCGTTCGCCACTTCCGACGGAAAGCTACCAGGAAGAGATATCGACTCGGATGCTGGGTCAGGTTCAGGGTCAGGGTTCGCCTCACTAGGGGCTTCTTCCTTCACAGCCTCCTTCTTCTTGCTAGAACCTTTAGATTTTGTTGTAATCCTCTTCGGGGGAGAAGCAGCCTTTGGGGGCTCGGGCACTGGAACCGGATCAGGTACAACTGCCTCAACCTTCTGGGCCCTTGAGCCATTCTTGGTCAACTTCGATTTGTTAGTCACTTTAGCTGGTGGCGGTGACGTCACCTCTGACTCAGCCGTAGGTTCTTCCAGCACTGGATCGATTGGCGGCATTTGGAACTCGAACGCGTCTACTACCTTCTTTTTGGTTGTCTTTTTCGGTGCACCCCAGAAGCTCCACGCGTCATTCCCCGGTTCTTTCTTTTCCTCGGGATCAACAATTAGCACTTCCGGGAGCTCCCCCACCTCGCCACCAGTAACCTCGACTTCCGCAGTCTTTCCTATAACGTTGCCCTTCTTACTACCCTTATTACCCTTAGAGGTTTCAACCTTACTGAGTACTGAAGCAGGCGAAGAATCATTCCGGAACTTAGATTTAGAGCTCTTGCTCTGCGCCTCGATCACACCCTCCTGCGCTGGCTCGGGCTCCTCGTCAAGTTCTAACTCCTTTTCCCTTCCTTTCATCTTGGGAGTCGTTTTCGCGACAGTCGAACCAAAAGAACTGCCCCATCCGTTCTTTGTCGCCACCTTAGCCGCGATTTCTTTCTTAGGTTTGTCTAGAGGATCGTCCAGGATCTGCGGTTCCTGCTTGACTTCTTCAACCACCAATGGGCCATCTCCAGTCTTTGACCCTTTGGATCCTGTCTCTGGAGGCTCCTCCACATTGCGAAGAACTGATTTCTTCACGCCTTTCTTCCCCTTGGCCTTCGCGGGTGCAAGATCATTCCATATGTCCTCCACGGGGACTTCAGGTATCTTTGGTACGGGCGGTGGAGGCGGAGGGGTTGGTGCTGGAGGAGGCGCGCCCTTTTTCCCTTTCTTCTTGTCTTTCTTAGAGCCTGTCCCCAAAGCCCACGAGTTTTCCACGACCTCCGTCACCTCCGCATTGGGCTCAACAATATCGTCCGGCTGGGTGTCAGCAGGAGTATCTCCAGCCACTTCTACGACGGCTCTCTTCGTGTTCTTCTTTTTGCCAGTCAACCCCCCCCAGTTATCCCAATCTTCTTCGGCAGCACCGGTTCCTGGTTCGTCGATAGCATGTGGCGCTATTACTTCGCCCTCGACAGGGTCATCAGGAGCAATATCGAAAATATCATTCCTCTTGCCTTTCTTTGGCTTGCCAGCGCCCCAGGACCAATCGTTATCAAAGCCACCAACTTTAACCTCCTCAATACCCTTCGGTATAGAAGGCACTGCCGGAACCAAAGCTGAATGCGGCTCAAGTTCCACGGCCTTCTTACCCTTCTTACCAGACTTAGCCTTTTTCCCAATCTCCCAGCTGCTATCTGCGGTTTCAGTAATAGCCTCCGCTACGGTTTTAATCGCAACAACTGTATCAGGGACTACCTCCGCAACGGGATTAGCTCTAGCCTCAAGAAGGCTGCTTTTCCTTCCCTTTTTTTTTGAGGACGAGGCCTGCCACGCGCTCCAATCATCATCATCATCATTAGCCAGGTTTCCTAGCTCAAAGCTCAGCAATGTCTCGGTTTTTTCCTCCTTCGGGGTCGGAGGATCTTTCTTATCTTCAAGGGCGCCCTTCTTACCCTTCCTATCTTTCTTGGAGGATTGGGCACCCCATGTACTGAGGCCAATATCGTCAGTAGCGGCAGGTCCGGGCCCCACAACGGACTCGCGCCTCTCCTCTACTGGAGCCGACTTCTTGTCTTCAACAATCTCGCCCTTTTTATTCCTCTTTTCCTTTTTAGAAGATGAACTTCCCCACGTATTGAAAGTACTATCCTCCACAGTTTGAGGTTCAGGCTCCACTATCGATTGACGCTTATCCCCCAGTAATGCGATGCCCGTTGTTTCAGCCGTTCCACTCTTTCCGCCCTTCTTCCCTTTCTTGGACGTGCTTCCCCAGGTGTCCCAGCTGTTTTCCTCTATAACAGCAAGCTCTGGGTCGGGCTCGTGCTTTTCCTCCAGCCGAAGGGGATCCTCCTTGTCCTCGAGAAGATTTTTCCTTTTAGTTTTCTTATCTTTTTTAGAGGATGCGGTTCCTAACGCGCTCCAGCTAGCCCCAGTAGCAGCAGGCTGTAGTTCAAGCACCAAATCTGGCTCGTCCAATTCCACGACGGACTCCTCCTTTTTGTTTTTCTTACCCTTCTTGGAGGATGTAGTTCCCGACACGCTCCAGCTAGCTTCAATGGCAGCAGGCTGTAGCTCGAGAATCAGATTCGAATCGTCTTTTTCTTCCACTTGGGTAGGATCCTCCTTTTCTTTCTTCTTCTTCTTTTTCTTAGATGCAGCTCCCCATGCAGGCAGATCAGTTTCCTCAGCAGGCTCTGGTCCAGGCTCTGGTTCAGGCTCCCTTACGGAGTCTTGTTTTTCAACCACAGGTACAACCCTTTCTTCGAAAACCGACCCCTTCTTCTTATTCTTCCCACCTTTCTTATAAGTACTCCATTCGTCACAGACAGCTTCATCCGCAACGACAGGCTCGTTTTCCATTCCTCGATCCGCCTCATCCTTCAGAGTAATAGTCTCATTCCCTCCCTTCTTCTTCTTTGCCTTTTTATCCCTCTTCTCCCAGCTGCCCCAATCGCCATCTGCAGCCACACTTGGGGTTTTATCTGGCGGCGGGGGAGGCGACGCTGCTCTAACTGGTTCGTCCTTCTTCTCCACGGTGGTACTCTTCTTGCCCTTTTTGTTCTTCTTGCTAGACGTATTTTCCCAGAGAGTCGAATCATCCTCCGGTTTAGCTTCAACCAAAGCCTCTTCCTCTAACTCAAGCTTATCCTCAAACAAGGCATGAATTTTCTTCGATTTCTTATCTTTCTTCGGTAGGGTCCATGCGCTATCAAATTTCTCTTCTTGCTTTTCATCGTCCATATCCCGTGATTGGCCGCCTTCAGTATCGTCGCCAATTGCGAATGCAAAAGACGAGCCTCCCTTCTTGTTCTTCTTGCCAGTGCTACTACCCCAAGGGTTATCATTCCCACTCGCCTTTGTCTCGTTTGCATCTGTAGACGGAATGCCGCTGAAACCCCACTTGCCGGTGCTCCAGCTGCTACCCCATACACCAAAGCCCGATTTTGTATCGGTAGAATCACCAAATCCTAGATTCAAGTCAAGTTTCGGAGTTTCACCCAATTGGATATCCTCGAAATTAATCGTGTCTTCAGCGGGAGCAAGCGGAGGAGGTGGAGGGGGTGGAGGGGGCGGAGGGGGCGCAGGGGCAAAGGTGGTTTCCTATAAATATTAGTCAAAATAGACACGAAGAGTAATTGCGTAGGTGGCATACTTTCGACAATCCTTTCTTTCCCTTCTTTTTCCTCGTCGGTTGGAAATCGAAATCACCCTCCAGGCTTGGGTCGGCTAGTTGGCTCTCCACCTCCGCGGGTGCATTTGCTTGTGCCTCTTTCGTTTTTTGCTCCTCCCCATCATCAACAATCTTTTTACCTTTTTTACCCTTGTCGGGGTTTTCTTCATCCCTGTCATCACGGCCCCCATGGCTATCACCACCACCTGTGTCACCACCTGTGCCGCCACCCGTGCTGCCATCCTCGCCAGCATCAAAACCCCCCGCTCCCTTGTCATTACTGCCATTGTCATTGCTATTATTCTTAGCCTTCCCCTTTTTCTTCTTACCAGACATATGCTGGCGCATATTAGATACATCCGAGAAATCAATCACTATTCCCCACAAGGGGTCTTCAAATAGTTTGGTGCCGCTCCCATTGGTATTACTAGGCGTGTAAGCTGGCGGAGCAAGGTCGGGGGGGTCGGGGGTAGAATTCGCAAGAGTATCTGTGCAAGAGTAATCAGGGGGGACATCTGATATAGACTCTTCATAAGTTGGAGGAAGTGAGCCGTAGGAGGCTGTCGGACTATTAGGGAAGCCAATATTCTCGATACAATTAAGAATCTCCAGGCATCCATAGAGTTTTCTTGAAAATCCATCGTTGGTGTATGATTTCTACGCCACCAGGCGTTAGTCGTAGCAAAATATCACAACGGTCAAGAGCCAAATATGGAAAGCAGAGCTCGGGCAACACCGTGCAAAAGTGAGCCACGCAAGAGAGAGGCAAACCCACCGGATTCACTGACTGGACCGAGATATGGCAAGACACGCCCGCGACACAAGCCGGGCCCTCGGTCCAGGCCGTTGCCGTTGTGACCTCTGAACCGGCGCCGTCGCAGAAGTCATTGTCAACCGACCCAGTCTTCCAAAGCCGGGTCTTTGGTTGCGGGAGGTCGCTCTCGAGGCGAGCGACGGAGTAGGATGTGACAGAGGCTGTCATGTTGAGTAGAGTTCGATCTGGTTGAACACGGAGCGAACAGGTCTGCTGGACTCATCGAAATAGCAGCTGCGCGAGGACAGACGGACGAACGGTGGGCAGAAGTCGGATTTCGCGAGTGGTGTTAATTAAGAACAAAGGCCTTTCACAGCAGGAAAAGGCTCTCGAACGGCTGTCGTGTTGCGTGTCTACGCACTCTCTTCACTCTCACTCTCACGCTCTCTATCTCGCTCTCTTCCGTAATAGTGTGGGAAAGAGCCGCGCGATGTGATTATCGAAAGCCGGAATGGTGTCGCGGTCATACGGAGGTGTGTTTCCAGGACGGGGGCTTGTATTTTGTTGTGTCGAGTCCCTGCTGCGCCAAGACTCCCACACCAGCCGGCGATTTCGGGCTCGAGCTCCCTATGCGCCCGCGGCACGGTAGCCCTCAGGCCTCTGGTCGTCTGTCTCAGCGAACACGCCTCTCCCCACGCCGTGGCGGATGTGGGATTCGGGGCTGGGATGGGATTTGGGTTAGGGGGTGAAGGGGCCGTCAGGGAGTGTTTGCTGAGCCCATCGTGCATCGCACAAAAATTCTTCGCGATTGAAGTTGTCGCGATTGGACGCAAGGGCGCTTTCACCGCTCAGCCTTTGCACTGTAGACCCTCACAACACATCAGGACGCGCAGCAGCAGCGCAGAGGTAATTGGGTGACTGCAGAGTCTGGCCGCCGATACAAACAAATCCGGTTATCGCATGGATGCTCCACGCTGCCATTGGCCTGCGAGCTCGGGGGCCACAATGCACAACTGCGTAAGGCGGGCATCGCACACCCTCGCCGCCTTCATGATTCGTGCACGCCGGATTGGCGGTGGCGGGCGGCCAACAGGAGATGGCCATCGGCGATCCACCTGCTATGCTATCCAGCTGTCTTGCTTCTGCCATGCAGGAACATACGGAGCATTTCAGCGGGTACTTTGGAGCCTCCAGCAAATGCCCGGGCTTCCGAATGTAGCCTGTGGCATCCATCCTCGAAATGGGGTTGCTGGCCACGTTTGCGCACAATCCCCCAAACGGCCTCTCATTTGCATCTTCCATTGAACTATTTCCATCCGGCGTCGACTTTCGTTTTGGGAGGTTTTGATGGGAGGGGCGGGGAACCGCCACCGCATCCGAGAGGGAAACCAACCATGGCCATCACTCCCACAGGATGTAGCAGACACCCTCTCTGGACATCTGGCGGACCACCCGGGAGCCACACATCCCCCAGCGTGAAGGCATCACGAGTAAGGTCATGGGTGAGGAGATGATTGCAAGCGAGCCTCGACTGGATGCCCAATTAAACTTCCCCCGGCGGAAGTCTGAGGGTGTCCTGTGTGATGATGGGAGGGATCGCAGGATTGAAGTACCGCATACCATCCCGGTCTGTCGCAGCTCGTTCCACAATAAAAACGACCGTCGCGGGCCTCAGGTGCTTCAGGTGCTTCAAGTGCTTCAGGTGCTTCAAGTGCTTCAGGTGCTTCAGGTGCTTCAGGTGCTTCAAGTGCTTCGAGTTCACCAACAGCCTTGCTACCCCACTAGAGAAAGAGAAAGAGAAGCCCGGGGTAGAAACCAGCGGTTCCCCCGCTAGACGTCTCCCAGCCATTACCCTCGATCTTCGGTGACGGACAGACCTCCTTCATCATCCCACCTCGGACTTGGACCTCGTGACACAAGAGAGCGACTTGGCCCCGTCAACGCCCCTTGGGCTCGAGACAAACAATTTCCTCTGTGCAACAACCCCCTAGTTACTGAAATTCGAACAAGACTCGTACGAGCCAATGTGCGATCGGGACGGCCTGCAGGATCAAGGAACAAACATGGAGTGACATTCGAGATGGCACAAAACACATGTCAAACCGAAGCGACGCGAAGGTGGTTGAGACCAAACTGAGAGGGGAAGCTTCAACCTTGCTCTATTATTATCATTTTCCTATAGTTAACAACCAAAATTTCTAAAGTCTTTTCAAGCCCACTATTCCTCCAAAAGCAAAACAATTTTCATTTTCCATTTCATTTCACTTGGGAGGACAAACACAGAAAAAAAAAAATTTAACAAATCCCACACCCACGGCTCCGGATCCAAATATCAATAGGGGGTTCGGTATCACACCAAGCAACAAGCTTTCATCTCCTTTCTCTCAGGTGTCACCAAGGCAGAAAAAAAAAATTAAAATATCACCCAAGACCCTTGAATGCATTGAAAAAAAAAACCCCCCCCCCCGGCGATGCATATGTGTGAATGTATGCCCCTATGCGTTCTTATTCCTTCATACATACACACATATATGACATATCCATATACAGACATATAAGGAGCAAGGAGTCGGGAGGAGGGGGGAGGGGGGAGGGAGAAGTTCGTTGGCCCACCCCGGCCCCAGGGTTACGGGGTTCCATACGAGCACTAACCCACCACATGCGCCGAACCCCCTTGACAACATATAGGCCACACACCCACACACACCTATAACCCCTCCGAGAAAGAAGAAGAAGAAGAAGAAGAAGAAACAAAAACCAAAAATCCGAGAAAATAGAGATATAAACATTGATAAAAAATATATATACATATACACAGAAGAAAGTGTGTGTCGGGTTTCAGCCAAGTTTCAAAAAAAAAAAAAAAACAAACTCATTGTATAGTCGGGGCAATCAATAATGGACTCCATTCTTATAGCGCGATTATTCTTATGTATTCTCATATATTCATTCTTATAGTGAGAGAGCCTGGGGGATCGGGGGGAGGGGAGGGTGGAGCTGCGTATTCATATTCTTACAAGACGGTAAATTCTTATAACGCGCGAGATTCTTGCAGCGGCGACTTGACTTGTGTATATATATAATTAATATCCCTTTTTTTGGGGGGGGTTTTTTTTTTTAAAAAAAAAAAAAAAAAAAAAAAAAAAAAGAATTCAATGGTAATAATTAAAACGAGTAAATAAACAGGTACTCTGTATTTTTCTCTCTCTCCCCCTTACTCTTACTCTCTTGTACTCTCTCTTCATTGCTAAACTCTTTTTTCTTTTTGGGGGGTTTTTTTTTAATAAATTTAAATCTAAGGATGAATACACACACACACACACATATGAACAATGATAAAAGGGGGAAAGAAAGGAATGGGCGAAAATGTGCGTTTGGCTTCTAAATAGAGTCCAGTCCTCCCAAGTCACCGCATTCACACACACACGTTTGAATAGATAATCGTCGTGACACCAAAGTGGATGGATTGGGAAATGGATAGGGTAGATGGAAAGAGATGTTGAGAATAGTGAAAAGACTCGTTCTTTTGTTCTCCCCTCTCCCTAGATAATCGGGAAGATGACCAGTGATGACCAAGGATTTTTTTTTTTCATTTACCCCTTCCCAACGTTACTTCCACCCTCTGCCTTCCCCAAACGAAAACGGACTTCTCGCCATCTCCGGACTCCTTGGACTCATAGCCACAGCAAACAAGCCCCCCTCATCGTCCTCGTCCTCCTCTGCGCCCCCCTCTCCCCCGCGCCCACTACCCCAAATCATCCCCCCAGAAGGCACAGCCGTAGGTGCGGATAGGGCACCATCTAACCCCACGACATTGCCTTGTTGCGCGAGGACGGAAGCCGGGGGGTGTTGTGCGGAGAAGGAGCGAACAGGGATGGGTGGGTGGGGTTGTGTTGGTCGCTCAATGGTGCCATGAAAAGCGGAGAAGGAGGAGATAGCTACGTCGGAGGTTTCGGGAGAGAGAGGGTTGTGTTGGTTGTTGGTGTTGATGGATGTTGATGGGTTTTGTCGGTCGCTTTGTAGTGGCGTCAGTGAGAGGAGTTTATAGTTTTTTTTGGTTTTGTGAGGGAAGGGGGGGTTGGAGGAAGTGGGAAAATAGACAAATATCAAATGGTCTGCATTACGTACCTTCCCTGACCAGCCGTTGGCGGAAGATCTGATGACGGGGATCCTAATAGTCCACTCTTTAGCAAAACGAATCCCCGAATTCGCAGCAGAGGGGCTCACTTGGATTTCTTGGAAGATTCAACTCCGCCGCACTCGTGCCAACTCTCAACCCTTTCAACTTCTCTGATAATCTACCTCCCCCAGGTGTCGTAGGGCTCCTTGTTGGACTCAATGGGTGTGGCCCCGTTGACATGGGTATTGTGACGCTCGGCCTCGCCGCCACACCAACCCCAAAATTCTGCTCGATCCACGACTTCTCTTGCAGGGCCATTTCGAGGCCGATGCCTTCGGTGTTCTTTTTGGTTTCTATTTCGATCTCTTTTTGGAGGACGGAAAGGCGTTTTTTGGCCCAGATGGTGTGAAGAACGCCTTTTTTGCCGGCAGTACGCGCGGAGGCGCCGAGGGACGGGGGAAATATGGCAGGGAGGGGGTGGATGTAGAGCGGTTTTGGCGGGCAGCTTTCGCTGTTGGTAGGAGGCTTGCGGGTTAGGGTGATAGTAGGTGGAATAGTGACGCCGTATGGTAGTAGGATATACAATCGATGGTGTGTTTCTTCGTTGTCGTTGACCTGTAATACCGTGCTCTTCCCTTCCCATTGTACGAGCCATTCCCCACCTCCACCGCGAAGCCACTCGTCATTCTCTCTCTCCTCCCATTCCACCATTAGAATCTTTGTCCCCTCGTTACCCTTCCCCGACTCAAACTCGAAGCGTGCGAGCGCCGATAGGCCCTTTGGTGACGACGGTCCGTCTCTTGCCACGACCACGTCATCAACGTGATCGTCAGCTTCAAACGAAGGCCGTGCCACAGCTGGCTTCTCAGCCATAATGGGAAAGAGCACTAAGGTACCGCAAGCTTCGACGACAGTTCGCGATGATGGGAGGTAAATTGTCTATGTGCCCTGAATTAGCCTTCCGTGATCGCACGAAACCCCAGCATTGCAGCAGAGCAGAGCAGGGCTATCGCAGATGAATCCGCGAGTGGAAAAATGAAACGTCGGCTGTCGACTGCTTATCCCACATACCACGCGATTAACGCGGGGAGGGGGTGTGAACTGGGGGTGGACCGCGTTCTGCCAGCGCGTTGATTGGGGAGACGTAGAAATTCGTCGCCCTCTCCTCTTCTCCCGCGTTCGGCAGAAATTAATAATAATGCAGTGACCCGTCTGCACGTCATATCCTAATTATGAACGTGAAAATAGAAAGCTGCGTACCTTTTGTCTATATTGCTTTGGGTTTCCCGCGCAAGACGGGAGCAAGATAGGATGAAGTAAAGGCGACAGGGAGAGGGTGTTGCTGGGCCCCGAGCATCAGCACACGGCATAGTACTTGGCCTTTTGCTGACGACTTGGGTTGTGGGTGGAGCGCAAGTCACTTCAAGGCCCCGGTGGGCCAATCCATGAATCCGGTCGTTCATCCGTTCCCACACAAAGAAGCAATGGTGTGGAAGGTCAAGGCGAGAGCGCCAATCGGTCGGATCGAAGGTGTGTCCCACCGAATCGACGGCTATGAATAGCAGCGCGATATATTACCAGCCATGCCCATGCAGCGAACCAGAGGTGAACGTGCTGCAGGCAGTGCAGATCCACTGCTGGGCACCTGGGGGGCACTCCAGACAATCTTGTTGGAAACGCTGCTTGAAACATACTCGGGTCAGCTTGGTTTGTAGGCACTTAGGCACCTTAGATACATACCACGGCAACTGGCTCATTCCAATCTAGGGATGGAAGGAGCTCTGTACTTGTACCTCGTGCATGTGTAACATACTCCGTACAGTAGCACTAGAATAGCCAGTTGGGCGATCTCTGTCGGGAGACGCCACTATCACGCAGTTGGAACGCCTCATTGGCGCACCTACTGCCGTGCTGTTTGTGACAGAGGGCGACGATGCCAGACGCTCAGAGGGGCAGGCAGCCTTGAAGACATGGAGGATGTGATGGAGCAGCTGTCTCTCGCCTGGCTTGCACTACGTACAGTAGGTCTCACAGCTGTTGCGTGGCACAAAATACTCTGCGTAGGGCACTCGCGGGGTAAGGTGTATGTGCGGGGAAGGACGCCTACCCGCCTCTCTGTACCTGTACAATATACGATGTATGTTGTACAGAGTAATTCTCACAAGATACTAAACCCCCAGACAGATACTCCAACCGCGGCCACCGTTGATTGCGTACTCAAACCACCCCCACACACAGATCTCCAGCCAATTACCCCACTAGACGCTCATCGCGGAACTTCTCACCACCAGCCCGCAACCACTAGTACTGCCGGCCAGCCCCGCTCACAGCTGCATCCGACCGGGCCTCTATACGACCTACATCCCCCAAAAGAAATCTAAGAACACAAGAAAGGATGTTCGGGGCAACAGGGCAGTCTTGAGGAGCTCGCCCGTATTCTAACCACCTTAACCCCCCCACCATACAAATCAATCCCAGGCTTAGCACCGCTCACTGCCTAACCGTGAACTACGGTAACAAAATGACGAGTCATTAGCCAACTAACCAGCCCGCTCAACTCAGCAATGGTAATACTAATAATAAACCAACACACCCAATTTCCCGGATCACCCATCAAAAATTTCTCGTTCCACGAGACGCTTTATATATTCTGTTAACCGCAGACATTAGGAAACGATCCCCTAGCAATCTCTAGTTGCAGGTTCCATCATTTAAATAAAAGTGAATAAATAAATATTTTAGAAGAAACCAACCAACCAGCCCGGCCTTGATGGGACTGGTGATAATAATTAGACTAATTAGACGCAAGAAAGAACAACAAAGGGAGGGTTTTTTTTCTTTAGCTAAGTCCTCTCACTAACCTAGATACTAATCTAGAGAAGTTGGCTTCATTACGCAGAAGATTAGTATAGAAACACTGGATGCTACGATTTTCGACCGATGTCCCCCGATCGACTTGCTAGGGGACATGTCGGGGTTTTTGCTATACGAATGCTGGATGTGGAAAGCCCTCAGCGGAGGGGGTCGGAGGGTATGCACATACACACATACAACGTTCATTACCACAAGATGCTTGGTCGGATCATGTGCATATGCAGCTTTCTCCATTGCTGAAAACTCCAAAGGAGCTTTGAGATCTGAACTCTAAGCTTTCGCTGCCCCAGCTTTGATTAACAAGACATCTCCGTCCTCTACCACATAGTCCTTCCCTTTTGTCATGACTTTCCCTGCGGCCTTTACCGCGTTTTCGTCACCATATTCCTTCAGTATCGCAAAGTTAAACACAATAGCTTGGATAAATGTCTTTTCGAAATCTATATGCAATAGTTAGCATCTATGGTAGGATATTGTGGGTGCCACATCATGTGACCCCGTATTGCTGAAGCATACCAGTATGTATCACGCCGGCCGCTTGCGGCGCTTTCGTTCCCTTTCGAATCGTCCATTGCCGGACCTCATCTGTGCCAGTGGTGAAGAAGCTTCCGAGGTTGAGTGCGTTTCTCATCGTGATAATGATCTTTGGTAACGCAGATTTCGTGCCTAGTGACTTACACTCCTTTTCCACCTCTTCGTCAGTCTCGAAGCGGGTGAGACGCTCCTCGAAACAAATAGATAAAGGGATGATGGGATCGCCTTCTGAGTGTTCTTTGATCCATTGGGCAATCTTGGGGAGATGCTTGTTTTTCTGTCGGATATAGTCCTTCTCACTAAGGTTAACGAGATAGACTACGGGCTTAGCAGTAAGCAGGAATAGAGGGTTTATGACTTCGACCTAGTCCACACATAATTTGACCTCCGTTAGCTAGTATGCTCAAGGTATGGAGGGGTGGATAGAGTACGGGGTGAAGAGAGTGGTATTCGAATCAGGGTTGGAGATCATCTCATAACGGTCTCTGCGTGAGATATAAATGAGACCATTCGACGAGCTGGGATTATTTTCGAGCCTTCTGGCTCTTTGTCATCACAAAAATACCAGGCTCTTCTACAGAGCCTAAGATGTGCAAGGAGATATTGCCGCCTACCTCCTTGGGGGACCAATTCCCTTTTCGGACGTCTTTGCCTTCTCTCAGTGATTCGAGGATCTTTTCGACCGTAGCCTGTTCCTCTCTAAGCTTCTTCATCTCCAGGCTCTGGCCTCCTCTTGCGGTTTGCTTTTTCAGCCCTTCAAGGGCCTTCTCAACAAACTCGATGTCTTTAATCCTCAGTTCCTCACTGATAATGTTTAGATCTCGAACAGGATCGACATCTCCCTCAACGTGAATAATTTCTGCATCGTCAAAGCATCGAACAACCTGGAATATAGCATCCACGGCCCGGATGTGTGATAGGAAGGCATTACCCAAACCAGCGCCAGTTGATGCTCCTCTAGTAAGGCCGGCGATGTCGTAGACGGTAAGATTCGCAGGAACCTGGGACTTTGGTTTGTAGTGTTGACACAGCCAATCGTACCGCTCGTCGGGGACAATAACACGGGCTTCTTCTGGATCAATCGTTGCATACGGGAAATTCTACAGGTTCGGGGTCAGCGGAGATTCCTGTGATTTGGGGGTGCACACCCACAGCTGGATTACCGAGAGAACATTTCGTGATGGCCTGGAACAGCGTCGACTTTCCCACGTTTGCCAGACCGACCTGCGCAGTGAGTCAGTCCTGGAGGTCACGCCAGGTTCGAAGGCGGTCGGAAGAGCCCTACATACAATGCCGCTTTTCAGATTATTTCCGGGCCTGCCCAGCAGAATCTTCTCCTCCTTGACTTGCTTCTTTGGAGGCATCTTTCTCCGTTTCGAGTAGCACCGAGTTGAAATGACGCAGCAGATTGTACTCGAAGACGAGCAGATGGGGGTGAAACTGGATCCGATCGCAGTACTTGCCGCCGACCGTTGAAAAGGCTGTGCCAGAGAAACGAAAGCGCGAAAAGACAAGCGTGGGAAACTCGTCGTGCAGCAGAGTGGGGTCGAGAGAGGTTGAGCCTCTCCCTTCTGGCCCGCTGCTGGTGGTTCAGAGCACGAACGCTGGGGGAGGGCTTTTAGTCAGTTACTGTACTGAATCTGAAATTCGATTTGTTGGGATTTCCTGAGGCAGTGGTGCCGGGTAGTCTGCGCGCTGTTCATCGCCGGTTACGTCTTACAGCGGTTGCAAACCGGTTGCAGCACATTTCAGCGGCAACTGGGCTGTGATATTCTTGCTCTTTCTTCGTTCCCTTGCGCCATCTCTTAATTTCTACTAATGCCTCTCTTTCCCTAATATCTGCCGCGATTTCCTTTCTAAAGAATGGCATCGCACGGCAATAGGACGGGCCGGACCCCGTCAGCTACAAAACATAGTTCAACGAGGTCGCTGCAGAAGACTAAAGTCCTTATCAACGTCTATGACCTCCTGCCTGTAGGTTTGGGCGAGAATCCCCGTGCTGCTCATGCCCTCATACTGACGCGACCCTCTTCGTCTAGCCTGGTCGACTATCGACTGCGTTCTGGGGGCTTGGGTGTTCACTTCTTCATTCTGCTGTCGTCATAAAGGATAAAGAATATGCATTTGGCGGACACGACAAAGTTGGCCTAACGGGCGTGTATTGGACAACGCCGGGGAAGGCGCCCCCTGGCGGAACATTCAGATGCGAGATCCTTCACGGCTTCACCATGCACTCAGAAGAAGATATTGAGGCTATAATGAAACAAGCACGTATTCAACTACTCCAATACCACAGACACGGGTTGCTAACATATCTGTGAACAACACAGGTTTCAGAGAAATTCCTCGGTACCTCTTACAACCTCCTAACCTTCAACTGCAATCATTTCACCTCTCATCTCTGCCATGCCCTTACTTCCTGCCATGCTCCTAAATGGCTTAACCGTGCCGCAAAAATTGGCCTCGCGCTCCCCTGTGTCGTGCCTCAAGAATGGATTGCTCCGCCAGACGCCGACACCGCAGATGGAGAACTACTGGACGATGTCGATGGATTCCGCGAAGACGAGCGCGCTATGATATTGCGAAATGATAAAGACAGGAGGGATAGTCGGCATGATTTTGCTGATGAGCCGTTGATGGGCGGAGGAGGGAGGTGATATCCGCTAGGCGCTCTACTGGGAGCGATGGGATTACTGGGGGGTCTGCTAAAGGGAAGCGCCTCTACAAGGCGCCAACGGAGAGGACTGATGTTACTAGCACTGACACCTAGGATGCAGCTATCACGATCCTACGTTGTACTATCACCCGCTCCTTAGATGTCATGGGGCGTTATATCTCGGAACTCTATATGTAGGCGTTGGTTTCAGGTGCTGGTACACCAAAGTACCGTCTGGTGGGGAATTTGTATTCTACTATGTTTATACGCTTTAGTGTGGTGGTGCCGTGCTTTATTTGCTTTCTGTTTCTTTGCTCATAATGGCGGCGGCGGATCTGTCTTTTCACCCCTTTCCTTGAGAGTTTACGTGCGTTGTTTGTGTTACTGTAAAGGACGAGACTGTGCTGCTGTTGTATTTTAAGGGCCTAGTGCAAGAGGCTTTGGCTACTTCTGCCTCTATCGGCTGGCTTCTTGCGCGATATTCTCTATTATACTGTGCCCATGCTCCCCCCCCACAATATACCATTCACAGCCATAGGGGCTAGAAGGACTACAACCTCGGCGCTACCTGGCTTCTGACGGACGATATACGCGGAAAGGCTAGTGACAAAAATGCTTAAACCCCAAACTACTAGGCCGGACCGGACTAACTGCTCCCTTTTGAACTAACGGCAGTCCCAAGACCAGTTTTCTCAAAGAGCTGTAGATTCTGCTAAGTTGCCGATGACCGCCAAAAGGGCGAGGGATGGGTGTCTCTGCTACAAAGCCTCTCTTCTCCGTCGGAGGGGCGCCCCGATGCCGCTGAAGTTGATTGTGTACCTGGGGTGGTGGTGGTGGTGGGGGTTTTAAATTGTTTCTGGCCCCCTCCCTCCCTCATGAAGCATCATATCGACGACGAATTACCATTCCCCCCCCCTCTCATCGCGGCGGCATTAGCCAGCTCTGGAGATATATGTGTACAGTCGAGTCGCGCTGCAAGAATATGGTCGGGGCAATGGACTCCATTCTTATAGTAAGAGCTCAGGATCGGGGTGGAGCCCATGTATTCATATTCTTATAACGCGAGATTCTTGCAGCGCGACTCGACTGTATAGCTTTAAGGGAATAAACATGCGCTTTGTGTCCAGCACTATTCGGTTTCGTCGTGGTACCCCCATACTATTTTCTTTATCCTTAATACGCTACAGATTCTAACAAAACGGCTATACTTTAAGTGCGGTCTACACTCCTTGAATAAAATCCCAGGAAACCTTTTCTTACAGGGATACATTCTCAGCCCAGAAAACCAATTGATATCTACATAACCCCCCTACACCGCCTAGTCGCCGTTCCATCTTAGCCATAGATTCATGATAACGGCCTAACAGCTCAGTGTCACCCAGATACCCTGGACGCTCTCTACACCGTACGCATGTATGTATCTTCCCTACAAACACCATTAGAGACCTAGCGCTCCTTAATACTGGAGGAGATGGGGTTACGGGGTGGTTTAGTAGGAGAGAGGTGAGGAGAAATTCCGGTTAGGGAGTGTCTTTCATTGTATTTTGTTATATTTACTTATTACTCTGGCGGTAAGTTATGTGGTTTTAGGGGAGATAGGTAGGCTCTTTGTTTGTGGGTTTAAACCTAGGGGTCTGTCTGGGTAGGTTTGTGTTTCTCTTAGAGTTGCCTCCATCTTATCTTGGGGTAGTTATGACGCAATATTCGTGGAGAGGGCGGCATTTAGTGTTTACGGCACATTTGATATCCGTGTTTTAGATTAGGAGCAAGGGCTTTTTTGATAGTGATTCCTATTGATTAGGTCGGTGTCGATTTGGGGTGCCTTTAGAGATCTATGAGAGAGCGATTCGCCTCTGCACAATGGTCAAGAGACTGAGGGAAGGCCGTTGCGCGTAATCTGTATCTAGTTACCTAGAATTCGCGATTGGCGATGAACGCCACGACGGGTAGCAGTGCACTAATATGTACCCTACCTTAACTATGCTCCCTTAACCACAACTTCGAATTCATCCCCACGATCGCCCTGATAAGGTCCCAATCCCCGTCCTTGCCCACCCAATCGCAGACTACAATGCCTGTACCCCCATCACCAACAGACTTCCCTTCAATGCCTTCTAGTTCGTTGTGCTTACAGCATAGGAAGTCTACAATAGCTGGGTTAAGCTTCTCCGCAATCTTGTCCGGCCAGCATCCAACCTTCCAGAAATTCGAAGCACTTAAGAAGTTTATGTAAAATGGCTGCTTAGGGGGTGGTTGTGCATTAGCATCACCCGAGAGTGTTGCTTTTGCTACTGCTGCGCGTTCAAGGTGTTGGGTGGAGTATTCGATCTTCTTATCGATATTTTCCGTTTCCAGGACCTCGCAGAAGTCCTGCACGCAGATGTCACCACTGCGGCACAAATCGTTGGGTGTATTGTAAGCCCAGCTTTCTGCGTCGATACCCCACCCAGCACCGCCCCACTCATTCTTAAGGCCATCCTCAAGGGCAAAGCGACGGATGAGGGTAATCTTATGGCGGGCTTCCCCAAGCGTAGGGATACGTGGAGAAGTGTACCAGCGATCCATATCCCCAGCATAGTGATCACGCAGAATACGACTGAGCTGGGCGTCCGTATGATTGCCAGGGCCTTCACGCTTCAGTGACATAATGAGAGTCTCGCTGGGGTGGGCATCCAAGAAAGCAAAAACTTCGTTAATGAGATTGCGGAGATATTTATTACCGCTTAGGGATATCGGGAAGACGCCATGGACGAGGATTAGGCCATCCTTAGACGCATCCTCCGGGTTCTCGGGTTGCACACGAATGTCGAAGAACCGGACCCCATTTTCAAGTTGGTCTCGTATGCTGGCCACTTGGCAGCGGACAGAGGGAAGAGCACGATGATAAGTTGGTGAGTTGTGCGTCCCTGGGATGCTCAGGGCAGAGAGTGGTGTTTCGTCCTTGAGCTCCTGCATCCATGAGGAGAGGTTCGCGGAGGAGAAGATAGATATGTGAGACCTATCGAGAAGGAAAACCGCGGTATACGCATGACGCGGGTTGGGTGTCAGTGGCGTCAGCGTAGTCGAATGTTTAGTTAGAGAAGGTACGTCTAGCCGATACCTTTCCCCGTCCGCCTCGAAGGTGAGCCTAAGGATTTCATTGGATCTCTCGATACCCTTCAAGTCGGTTTTGGAGGTCTTGAAAGGCTCAGTTCGGACCGATACGTCTTTGCTGCTGAAGCTCTGGGTATTTTCTGCGATTTGCGCCCCTGTTGGTTGCGTTTGGTCGCTGAGGAGTGTCTGAAAGCTCTTTGTTATATTCGCAATATTTGCTAGGCCGCCCCCATGGTCATGAGGTGCTTCATAGTGCTCCACCTTTTTAAGTTCTAGAGGGGTTGAGGTGAGGTTGCGGATCGTCAATGGTGGTGCCATTGTCAACTTCGGAGGTGTGGGCTTCGCAAATAGTGAGAGGACAGAGGCCAGTTTGAATAAAAAAGGGCAATAAAAAGGGAAGACTGCAGAATTCCGTAGGTAGGTTGTTAAAACTAAGGAAGTGCAAAAATTGGGCTGTTAACGCGAGGGGTGGGAGAATCATCCTGTTACCATTCCCAGTAATTACATATGAGTGAGGGGTTCGGGGAGGGGTACGTTAGTTTAGCGTCTTGGCAGGCAGCTAAGCCAACATAAACGACTTTAACTCTTCCCTTTCATATCAGCCAGCAACATGGCGCAGCGGAAGCGCGCCGGGCTCATAACCCGGAGGACGCACGATCGAAACGTGCTGTTGCTAACACTGTATTTTTTTTTTTCTCAAAAATACATCACAGCCTCGCAACGGTCCCCTTCCGCCCCTAACTAAGCCCTATTTTCGCAAACTACTTCGCCTTTAGGTTTTCCCTAGTCGTAAAGGAAAGAGGCGATAATGTTTACCCCGAAGTCCGATCCTGTACGAACAGCGCACCTTCCCAACTGCGAAGGGGATTGATGGATTGGCACAGCTGTGAACCCTACCAAAGCTCTTCTGATGTTACTTATTGGAGATCCTCCTTTGGAGTTATGCTCCATAACCAGTTTGGTTCCAAAACGCTACTTCGCCGAATCTCATAGCCACATCGCATTTCTCGATGGTATTCGACAACCCGGAATCTGAAAAGAGGCCTGGACGCCTGAAGATGGGCTATTTGGACCTCGTTACGGAAAGGTTATTCGGCATCTCCTCAAATATCAGCGGTTTGAAATCTCCAATCCTTGGTCCCCGGAAACCATACTCTCCGTTTTCCTCACCAGCTTCGTCAGTCTCGTCATCTTCATCCTTTTGGATGCCTCGCAGAAGCTCGGCGTCCCGAACCCTATCTCGATTGCTACCGTGCATCACGAAACGGCAATTCGCAGTTCTAACATGTGTTTTCCTTACCGCATTTGTCTGGTTCGTTCCACCGCCATCCGCGTGGCATCGAGCCGCCGTGGCGTCCGCGGATCAACTCCAATTATACCCCTACATATTCTCCGACAAGGACAAGAGAGTACACGAGAACCCAGCACTTTGGCTCGAAAATAATTCCAACAACAAGCATTCCATATCTGAAAATGGACTCCTATCCCCTTTCGCGCGGATGGTCAATGCTGGTAGGCCGCGTGCTGCGCTGATAAGTCTCGTACGCAATTCTGAACTCGAAGGGATATCACAGAGTATACGACAGCTTGAATACCAATGGAACCACAAGTACCAATACCCATGGATATTTTTCAATGACGAGCCATTCAGTGACGAATTTAAGGCAAGGCGGGAGACTTCCCCTATAAGCGCCGTAGCTGACATACTTGCAGGCTGCTACTCGGAATTTAACTTCTGCAAAGTGCTACTACGAGCTTTTGCCTAAAGAGCACTGGTCGCTCCCAGATTGGATTGACGAGGGCAGGTTCATGAACAGCCTAGAATATCTGGGAGCAATTGGCGTAGGCAAAGGGTGGATGATAAGCTATCGCCATATGTGCCGATGGAATAGTGGGTTTTTCTACAAGCACCCCCGGCTCAAAGAGTTTGACTGGTACTGGAGGGTGGAGCCTGATGTGCGTCATGGCATAAGCCTTTCTCCCACATCATATGGCTGACGGTCTTCGTAGGTACACTTTTTTTGCGACATCAATTACGACGTCTTCCGGTTTATGCGTGATAACAACATGAAATATGGTTTTAATATGAACATCCTTGATGATGCTCGCTCCTTTCCGTCGCTTTGGTCTAGAACCCGCTCCTTTATCAATGCTCACCCGGAACTTATTCATCCTGATGCTGACCTTGACTGGCTCCTTGATCCTCGCAATGGTGGTGATTATAACAACTGTCAGTTCTTCTCAAACTTCGAGATTGGTAGTCTTCAGTTTTTCAGAGGCGAAGCAAACGAGAAGTACTTTAGTTGGCTTGACCGCGGGGGGGGCTTCTACTACGAGAGGTTTGGAGATGCGCCCATACATACGCTTAGCGTTGCAATGTTTGTCCCAAAGAGTCAGATCTGGTACTTCAGAGATATCGGCTACCAGCACGATATAAACCGGTGAGTTCCCCCAGTGGTCTCAGCTCCAGGATGAACAGTTATTGAAATCTCGTACAGGCACTGTCCTCCAAACTCGTCCCACCGTTGCTTGTGTGAGCCAACCCCTATCGACGAAAACTTTTACAAGCTAGTACCGTTCGAGTCCCCTCAGAAGAAACCGGCAGATACCTGTATTAGACAGTTCCTCGGGGGCGACTGGCTAAAAAAGAATGATGGCTGGGACCAGGAAGCAGAGAGAGCCTTCGGGGGAGATGGTTATCACGGCTATATGTTGAGCGGACTTGACTAGTCCTGGTCTCCACCAGATGTATCATGCTGGCAATGGCACGGCATGTCCCACTTAAATACGTTACCATAATTCCGTTTCAGAAGGCTCTCAAATCCAAATGCGTACTATGTAACGAAAGGGTTGTGCAAATAGTTAAGCGCATAAGCGCGATGGCGCTTATGCGGGATCTATAGCGCGGCTCTATCTAGGCAAAGGAATCGTTGTTTTTCCAAACAATATCAGGCCCCTACACGTTTAATCACTTGACTCCCAAACCAAAGGCTAACTATGGAGCTATTGAATGAAGCCTATACAGCCCCCCAATGAGTTCAACGGCGGCACTGAATAGCCATGTACTGGCCCATCGGAGCACCCCGGATATATGCATCAAACGACAACAGAATACCAAAAGACCGGGCTTTCAAGTCCGGTGACAGTGCTAACACCCAGCAATCCGGGAATCCGGACCACTTGAACGCTGTTGGCACAGGTGGTGAGGCAGGAAGCTCTGGAGTCGATGTTGGGAACGGGGATGCTGAAAGTACCATAAGCCGAGAAAAGAGTGAGCAGATTGAGGAGAAGAGCAGCCACCCCAATCAGCCATCCGGAAATGGCCTCAACTGGGGCGAACCGCAAACGCCGAGCGACGGCAGTTCTGGAGATATCATCGGATTGAGAGTCTCCCGCAACGGACTGATGTTTGCAACCATAACCACCAACATTCTCACGATCTGGCAGACACGGGTAGGCTACATTGGCATGGTGTTCAAGGGGCTTAACTAATGCAGTGTCTTTAGCCGACAGCGGTATTAGCCTCAGTAGTGCGTTCACGACATTCAATTGGGACCTATGGTCATAACACGTCCCTCCTCCTCCGTCCCGACTCCGCAATATTTGTGGTCCAAACATCGTTGGGATACCTCATAACATATTCGCTAGCCACAGACCCAAACTCCCGAGTCTACGTGCCACATCTAGAGAATAGTCATGGCAGCGGGTCTCGACATCGCAGTGCTAGTGGCTCCCGTAGTCATAATACAGGGGAACGTGCCATTTGGGGCGCTGGCGAGGATGGCGGAGTACGAGAGGTTAGCGTACGATTCAAGATGGTAATCAAAGTGGATGCTGGGATTGCGCGGGCGTTGGCGTTGGACGAAGAGCTAGTTGTGGCAACTGAGAAGCCAGCCGCCGTGCAGTGCATTCGTTGGACACCAGACAGCAGTGGTAGTCAGACGAGTACTGAATTGCTCAGTCGGATGGGCTGGATGTCAAAGAAAGTCACGATATTGGAGATGGTACATGATAGGCCGATGAATCTCTCAACGTGGATTACCAGTGATGGCAGGGCGTATGCTGTACAACGGCTGTCAGGCGCATCTCAGGATCCGGATACTCCAAAGAAACTCTTCAAAGGCTATTGCTTTCACATCCCTGAAAACGAAGGGGAATATGCAACAAGGGCATCAATCAATGCAAGGTTCTCCCTAATAGCCGTAGGTTGCAAGAATGGATCTACCCTGGTCTATACTGTCCGAGATTATGTGGGTAACATACCACTATCTTACAAACTTAAGCCTACTGTGTCTTCACCTTCCTCTGGGAGGATTAACTCCTTGAGCTATTCCCCAGACGGATATTGTCTCTTCGCAGGTTTCGAGAAGGGATGGATAACTTGGAGCGTCTATGGTAAACCCGGGGGAACAAGCTTTACATCAGACCAGCACATATCCAAGAGCAATGGAGAGGAGTGGCTCAACGGAATTCGTGAAGCAAGTTGGCTTGGGGGAGGGTCTGAAATCCTGCTTGTCGCTCAGAGTGACGACCGACTTTGGATACTAGAAATGGCTAGAAGTGCAGTATCCGGGTGCTTTTCATCAGCCAACATATCCCGTTCGCTGCTACAGACGAATTCGGGGTTTATGGTGTATCGGGGTTACGATCAACCTGACCTGACGACAATATCAGCCGAATCTTCGCTATGGCACCACGTCCAAATCCCGTCTACGTACTTGATCGATCAGTGGCCTATACGGCAGGCGGTAGTTTCGCCTGACGGGAGGTACGTAGCGGTCGCAGGTCGACGTGGCCTAGCGCATTATAGTGTAAACAGCGGGCGATGGAAGACTTTTGTGAATGAGAATATGGAGAACGAATTTGTAGTTCGAGGGGGTATGTGTTGGTATCAGCACATTCTAATCGCAGCGGTTGAGTCGGGCGATCACTGCGAGGTAATGTCTAGACATCGCCCTCCTACGAACTACGAAACTAACCGATCGGCGTAGCTACGGCTATACTCCAGGGAGCTATCACTTGATAGCTCACTGTTACTCTACACTGAGAAGGTCCCTTCCCCGGTCGTACTTACGGCGTTATCTGGAGTGGATTCGCTATTAGTATATACTTACGATAACATCCTCTACCATTTCATCATAACTGCGACATCAAAGGCGGTAGAACTCGTTCAGGTGGGTCAGATCACCTTCAACGGAATCGTGCGGGCGCCAGCAAGAGTGAGGGCAGTCAGCTGGATTCTTCCTGATGAACACCTCCGTGAGTGGGAATGCTACCCCCCGCGAAAAAGGGACCTAACATTAGCACAGAGGACGGTGACCCTTCACAAGATGTTGCTGTTGCCAGCGTGATTTTCCTCGTGGACGGCAAACTTGTACTATTGCAGCCATCGACAACGAATGGCGGGGATCTCAAGTACGACATGCGCGTGATCTCTCATAATGTTGAGTACTACGCTCTCATGCGAGACCAATATTCACAAAGCAGCTCCCTAAAACGAAGCGAACAGCCTCCCAGCCCAGGTGCAGAAATCCCCATTGATGGCGTACATGAAGGTAACGGTTTAAGAGACTCGCTATGGGTTTTTGACGGAAGCGGTATGCGAGTTTGGATTGACGTACAAGATATAATAAGATTTAGCCCTACGGAATTGACGAAGGACATTCCGCCATCCGTGCTGGTACCTGCGGACTTTTACCCCCTGTCAATTCTGCTCAACAAGGGTGTAGTCCTTGGTATCGAACCAGATCTAGTTCAACGGCGAGATATAAATTATGCGTACTACAAATTCTCGCTTCGCGTGGGGCATCTACAGTCCCTAGTGCGCATGCACGTTTTACTAACGAAGTCTAGACTCACCTTTTCCTGCCTCATTTACTACGGTATCATCTCTCACAGTACAACCATCCAGCAGCTCTGCACTTATCCTACCACTACCAAGATCTTCTCTACTTCCCGCACGCTCTTGAAGTTCTGCTTCATGATGTCCTCGATGAGGAAGCCGACAAGCCTGCCTCACCTGAAACTGCCCTACTACCGGGCGTTCTCTCTTTTCTTTCCTCGTTCCCTCAATACTTAGATATCCTTGTGCAGTGCACCCGCAAAACCGAAATGCGATCCTGGCGGACCCTTTTCGCCTACCTTCCTCCACCAGAAGAGCTCTTTGAGGAGTCCCTCCAAAGGGGCTTACTTAAGACTGCGGGTGGTTATCTCCTTGTTCTCCATACGTTTCAGGAGCTCGGGTCGAGTTCTCCACAGTTAGTTCGACTGCTCTTACGGGCAAAGGAGGACGAGGACTGGGAGTTGTGCAAGGAACTTGCTAGGTTCCTAACTGCTCTGGATGATACAGGCACAACTCTACGCGACGCCCTTGAACTTGTGGAGTTACGAGGCTCACAGGAAGATCTTGACAGTAGTAGTATCATGTTTCAGGGCACTAGGCTAGATGTTCCGCGTCGACCAGGGAATGGTAATGGCCTCGGTCTCGGCATCGCGTCGGGCGAGGGAGGGAGCAGTACAAGAAGCGGCAGCAGAAGCCCCACAAGCGTCGGCGAGACTAGTGAGGGGAGCGGCAGCGCACAGGAATTCTTTCCCCCTTTAGATCAACGGTGAAACTGAGGGCCTTATGTATCCTGTACGGTGTCTGATAGCCCATTCATGGTCACTTATTGTGGCTAGGGCGTTTTTTGGGCAGCTTGGATGGGCTTTCAAGCGTTTCAACACTTGTACATTACTCCTGAACGGAATCCCGCATATCATCCCAAAGAGTCTTCGAAGATGGACAGAATGAGGTTAGCGCTAGTGAGGCTCCAGAGCCGCAATCAACCACCACATTCGCTAATTCTTGATTTGTGACAACGACCTCCACTACACAGTAGCTTTCGAGGGCCTTGAGAGTTCGGTCGTCAGCCGGCATGATGGATGACTTCAATAGTGAGACTGACAGCGATTACACCAGCTACTGGAGAGACTGGGTGAGTGATATACGTTGCTCTATCGTGTTGAACTTGGCATTCATGGGGTTCCACCGCCTCGCTACCTGTGCACATCGACTTGCGATCCGCTCCAGTTGATATTGTACGGGCTATGCTAGCCCATCTCTCAGCGAGTCTAGGTGTATCGCCTGCCATTGAAGAGGCCTGTCATCGCTGTTGCCCTAGCCGTATTGGGGCGGCGTAAACATTTCCTTAGCGTGCCCCTCTACTATGGCTTGCGGCCAACATTAGAGATTCGAGGATTCGAGGATTAGCTACAGTAGCCCTGCAGCTTATCCCCAGTCCCCTTTCAGAGATAGCGGCTAACGGTTGCGAAATCACGTAGTTCATATCATCTCGAGGCAACGAATATTTCTGCGAGATTGACGAAGAATACCTCACTGATCGCTTTAACCTAACGGGCCTCAATACCGAAGTACAATACTATCAGTATGCGTTGGATCTAGTCACAGATGTTTTCGACCTGGACTGCGATGATGATATGAGGGAACAGATCGAGAAGTCTGCTAGGCACTTGTATGGTCTAGTGCATGCTCGCTACATTGTCACTACTCGTGGTCTGGCAAAAATGGTATGTGTACCCGGCCCATCGCATCTTGGAGGCCTCTTTCCGTAGCCAATGTGCGACTAACTGGCTACGCAGCTTGAGAAATACAAGAAAGGCGACTTCGGCAAATGTCCTCGTGTCATGTGTGAACAGAACCCCCTCCTCCCAATGGGGCTCTCTGACAACGCCGGCGTGAAAGCGGTCAAACTCTATTGCTCTAAATGCGAAGATCTCTATAACCCAAAATCTTCCCGCCATGCATCCATCGATGGCGCTTATTTCGGCACATCATTTCATAATATACTATTTCAGGTGTACCCCGCAATGATCCCCCAGAAGAGCCAGCGTAGGTACGAACCGAAGATATATGGCTTCAAGGTTCATGCAGCTGCTGCTTTGCAGAGATGGCAAGACACCAAGAAAGACGAGATGAAGGAGAGACTCAAGAAGATGAAGGTCGAAACTGGATTCGAGGATGATGAGGATGATATGGAGCGAGAAGACGAAGATATCGAAGTGGAAGAAGATGGTACGGCCATGAATTGATATCCTCCCGCAACTGCACGTCGCGCACTCCCCTACATCTAATTTTGTTTTTATTTTCCACGGGGGTGAGATCAGGTCCTATTGGCGTAATGTGTTTGGAGCATGGCATAAGGCGCCCAGTTTTGTTTTCATAGCTTATTCTGTATTCAACAAGAAATTATTGACATCGGGAGGCACACGCCAAAATCAGAGAGCCCGGTTTTTCACTTCAACGTTTGTTTCTGCGATGATTTGATAAAGGAATACCAGTTCCTTTTTAGGCATTGTCTTTACATTGTCGTCTTTTGCGGTATAAACAGGCACGGGGGACAACTGATATTGCTCCACTTTTTCACACCCACGGCAAAAATCTACTACAATCGAGTCGCGTTGCAAGAATCTCGCGTTATAAGAATATGAATACGCGGCTCCACCCCGATCCTGGGCTCTTACCATAAGAATATATAAGAATAATCGCGCTATAAGAATGAAGTCCATTGCCCAACCATATTCTTGCAGCGCGACTCGACTGTATTGCTTTATTTCCGCGCTTTAGTTTTATGGGGTTTGGGGCATAAGTTTAGTGAAAAATCTGTATTATCACGCCTATATAGATAAAGCCTATCTATGATATCTACCCCCCGCAAATGTGAGGTTAACGTCTGCGCTCGAGCCAGCCCCACCCCCGTTCCCTTGCGCGAGTGAAAGAATGCCGAGGTCCATCAATGATGCGTCGCCACGAGCTCCTCTAAATGATTCGTATATAGGATCTGCAATTATTGGTAATGTGTAGCCTAGGTCCTCGGGGGGGGGGGGGGGGTGAACGTTAGCTCTTGTCTGGCGACGGCCCTATTGAAACACCAGGAATAAAAGATAGCAAAAAAAAAACCACCTGCAAATCAGGCTCATTAAATCAGAATTTTCAGTGTTAGTACGTTCATACCCGGAAAATATCCGGTTCAAACAGTGTGAATAGTGATCATCATTTTAAGAGATGGTTTGCTAGATATAAGGAAAGGTCATAGACGAAATGTATATTTACCTTGAGTAAGCTTCAGGAGGACCGAAACAATCTAGCCCTTGATGAAAGTTAGAACAAACCAATATGCAAGGAGGGAATTCAACGGGTAGAGTAATGTGTGGGTAAATATGGTCAGTTGACGAGGTCTCAACAAGTATCTCAGCCCACCAACATCCACAAAGGTTGTACGCCTTGTTTTTTTAACGGATGCTAATGGAAGAGTAGTCTGTCCGCCCGTTCGTTCAAGTTTCGTCATGAAAAGGCGGCTGTATGGAAAGATCGCAAGGAGATGTTTACCTACCCGACAAACGCGGTTAGCTTTACCAGACAGAGATGGAGGTCATTGAAGAATAGGGTGACGAAGATGTAGCTTGTCAGACAAGGCTGAAACTTATAGAGACAGAATCGACATTGTATATTCGGAATGAGGAATTCCTTGATACGTCATTTGATCATCACAATAGATGTGTTTGCTAGACGTAAGAGATAGGAGGATAATGGATGACTAACCTTTGAAGGAGAGCCACAGAATAGCGCTGGGCAAAAATCCTCAAATCTGTCCAGAATAACGTCAGCGTGCGGCCACACAAGGCAACCGTTGGGTAAGGTTCGATGACGAGCCGGTAGAGATCAGAGTAATTCTAGAGATGATTATATCCTTCACGACGCTATAGGAGTTGGATTGTTCGTGGTAAAGAATCTCATCACTTCCAAGCTAGGAATGATGAACCGAGATTATATGCACTACTTACAATTATCAGCACCGATTGCCCCATAGCATGTGTGCCACGGTCAACCCGGCGTAAACCCTTCGGTTGCCCAGGACAATTGGTGGATTGAGGAGTTGAGGAACGGAGAGAAAGACGGAGCTGAGTGGGATTGAAGACGTGAGTCTTGGCGCGCGTGACCCGGACAACTCCTTGCAGCCGCCCCACCGACAACCCGTCTTGTATAGGCTACGACATCTCCACACGACATAGCTGGGTTGAAGTACAGTCATAGCTATGGCTCCGCCCAGCGGCCTCTGGGTCCCCATGGCAATGAGGGTCGTAAGGTGCGCCTTATTCAACGATATCTCCTCCTGTGTTGCAGCTTCTAATGATGTCATAGGCACGCTTTGAAAAAGACATCCAACCTCATCCGCGCGAGACTCCCAGAGTCTTCCCGCCCCCTCAATTCCGAGCTTCAACCAGCTGTTGCCCGGAATCCATCCCGCCAACCCATCCACCCAGCCGCATATCTCCGTCAAAGTAAGGGAAGATGGTACACAACCCACAGCACTCTTATTGCGGCCATCCGCCGCTTCTCTTCATCTCATGTCACTGGCCCGAGACAAAGCCATTCCTCTTTCTCGAGGTCGGCCATCGGCTCCGCCGTAACTCGTCTCTCTACCCAAGCTCCATTTGCCACGGCACTTCGCCCAAATCTCACGGGTGGTGCCCTCCCACGGAGTGCTGGCGGCTATGGTCTAGGCGGTGGACGCGCAGGGGCGAGGTACTTCTCACACACACCCGCTTCGCCAGCTCAGGTAGTCAACAACGTCTCGGCTGCTGTACGTGCTTTCTGGCTTTCGGGTCAGAGGGTTCAGTACAACGGCATGAATCCACACACCGGTGAGAAGCGATATAAAGCCGTAAGCGTACTACAAGAACGGGCAGGACGGACAATTCGCTCATTACCGCGTACGACCCCCGGCTCATTCGTCGACTTCCAGCTCAGCCCAGTAATCACAGCCCTTGGCCCGCTCTCTGGGGATCTCTCCGCCATACCTATCGAACAAACTAAATCTCTCAATACGGAAGGTCTACTAGAGCTCTTGTCTGTCGATTTCTCGCGTGCCCTCAGGGACCTTAGTGCTGTCCACACAGACCTAAAATGTCTGAGCCAGTTGGGCGATCTGCCAATCACAATTCTGGGTAAATCTACATTACGTGTCCACTTTCCTGGCTGTGATGCGTTGACCGTGGAGAATCTCTGCGATGAAGTCGGTGTGCAGAGAGGTATTGTACACCAGGACCCCGACTTTGACGCCTTTGTTGGATCAGAGATGGCACTCCTATTCCCCTTTGCATCAAGTGGGACAGCATCTATTGTATGCGAAACCGAGAGATCCGTCGGATCTGCCAAGCGCCAACGCCAGGATGGGGTCAATTGGGAAAGCGTGATATCCCCATCTTTAACCTCACTCGGCTTCTCCAACCGCTCCGTTAATAGCCTCGATGCATTTGAGGACGCCGAAGCTAACCCCTGGCTCTCATCTCTATCCGGATACTCAAGTATCTCTGAAAGCGGTAGCGACGGCGGGGATCCAATTTACTTTGGGCCAACGCGCCAAACACTACGTAGTTCTGCGGTGTTGGAGGTCGGATCTGGGTTTGAAGGTCTAGAAGGCATTCACCGATTTCTGGAGGAGTGCGAGACAGCAAGACGATAGTCACATTCCTTCATTTTCTTATGTCTATGGTTGGATGAGGACCAAATATAGCTTTAAGGAATAAACATGCGCTTTGTGTCCAGCACTATTCGGTTTCGTCGTGGTACCCCCATGCTATTTTCTTTATCCTTAATACGCTACAGATTCTAACAAAACGGCTATACTTTGAGTGCGAAGGACTCTCCTCTATTTACTATAGAGGAACGAATTGCATTGCAGGCTTCACCCAAGAACTCGAAATCTAGAGTAGGTTCAACTGGAATAGACTGTACGGCAAATGAAAGCTATAAGGGACGAAAAAAGATGTGGGGAGGTTCGAGCGCATATATACAGTCGAGTCGCGCTGCTCCCGTTATAAGAATTATCGCATTGTAAGAACATGAATACTCGGCTCCATCCCGATCCCAGGCTCTTACTATAAGGAAGATCGCGCTACAAGAATGAAGTCCATTTCCCCGATCATATTCTTGCAGCGCGACTCGACTGTAGTGGAAATGGCGGTATAGATGCGCCGAGATCGGGACCGTGGTAGTTAGGTAAACCACTGTGGTATTGCAGTGATTTAAATCGAAAACCATGGTATGTCTGTAATTAACCCAATAAAGTAATAGCCCTCATATATCACAATCGTATTTATCACCGCCAACCTCCAACCCGGCCCTCGTCCCACCTCTCTTTCCTCTCCCTCCTCAAATAATAAACTTTCCTCCCCTCCCTAAACCTCCTAACAAACTCTGCCGTCTCTCTCTCTCCCGCCCTCCCCCCATCCACCCCAGTGTGGTCCAAAAAACTCTCCTCTAGCGCTCTACACATTTGCTCCTGTTCCGCTACTGCACTTACGAGCCGCTGGTAGAGCGCTTTGGGACTGAATGGCGCGAGTGCCGCATCGGTATCAGACTGTTTGGCCCGCCATTGGCGCTCTAGGGCGTGGAGAGAGAGGAGGCGAGACTGGGTGGCGCTTCGAGTGTGGAGCAGTTGGTGCTCGAGTTGGAGGATGGTATGGGCGAGAGCTAGATTATTTTGGAGGCTGGTTTGGAGAGGAATGATGGTTGAGGGGTGAGAAGGGTGGTGGGTAGCGGGCGAGGAGTGGAGGGAGGCAAGAAGCGTGGGAGTATGGAGCAGGTGAGTCAGGTCGGAAATTCTGGCAACGGAGTCAGTCAGGGGAGCCAAAACACACATAAGGGGAAATCAAGGCCTACGATTTATCCTTCAGCGCCTCTGGAACCCAAAACTCGTCATCCCAATCCGGCGGCGGTGAAATAACCCCATTCGCATCCCCACTCCCGCCCGGCTCCTGCTCTTGCTGTGTCCCTACTTGGCCCTGTGCCGGGTGATGCTGACCATAACTCTGCCCACCATAGTTTCCGTACTCGCCTGTCCTTGGAATCGTGCCTCCCTCAGTGCTACCACTGCCGGCTAGGAGCGGGGGCGAAAATTGGGGGAGTTGGCGACTGCCAGGGAGTGCGTTGAGAGGGGTGCTGTGGCGGCTGGTTTCGTGGCTTGCAGGCTTGGGGGGCGGGAGGGGCGGGGTATTGGGATCGTAAGGGTGTGGGGGAGGAATGGTTGCTGTGTAGGACATTTTCCTTCGGTGGTGGGGGTTTAGGGAATTCGTCGTTAAAGTAGAGATGTCATCATCTGGCGAGTGCGGATTTAGCACGTGTAGGCTACCGTACCGTCAACGAATTATGGCGCAGACTTTGATATGATCAACGTTATTGCATTTCTAACTCCAGTATAATACAGTAGACAGACTCCGGTACCCTTGGGTGGAGCGCGTTAGGATTGGCGGCTTCACTCCTTTCTATGCCCTTGAAAATGTGCTCTCACCTTTCTTTTTACTCCTTCAATCCTCGTCGTCTGAACCATAGTCGACTAGACTGAATGGCCCCCCGCTGGTTGGATTTTTCAAACGTATATCGACTGGTGATTTGGTGGGATCTGAGAAGGGTGCAGGCTTAGTGGTTGGGCTTATGGGGGATCGATGCGGTGTGGGCTTTGCTTCGACAGGCGAGGAGGAGAGGGCCTTTGAGCTTGCCTGCAGAGTTTCAGATGGGGGCGATGTGCTGCTGTTAGTAGTTATGGCGGTAGCAGCGATGGCGGTTGAAGGCTTCTCAGCTGAAGAGGACGTCCGTTGAAGCTTCACCCCTTTCAGACCTTCTTTCTCCCGGCCCTTCTTCCGTTTCCTGCTACTCAACGCCCATTGCTCTTCCTCCCCGAGCAGGCTTCCACTCCCGCCACCCACGCCTGCAGCTGCCCCAGCCGCCTCGTCCTCTTCCCGAAAAGCTGCCTTGTCGGCTTCTTCCTGTTGTTTCCGGAACGCATCTAGTTGCTCAGTAGTCTCCTTCTTCAGTGCCGCCTCTCTCGCGCGGGTGGACTCAAGGACTGAGTCAAGGAATTCAACTTCGTCTTCGTCGAGGGAGCGGAATTGGTTTTTGAGTCTAATAGATTCTTCGAAGGCTTCCTGTTTGCGAACTTAGTGATTTCAATCAAACAGACGCTGATATGTTAGCCTCAATCGGCCTCAGTTAAGCGGGATTCTCTGGATACTAGATGGCATACCTTTGTTCGCTTCTAGAATTTCAAATAGGCTCTTCCCACTTTCTTGCCTGCTGGCTTCCTCCCTGCGTCTGCGTGACTCCTCTATTTCTTGCTGGGCTCTTGCCCATTCGTCACTCTTTGCATCGCTCTTAGGGACGTCTTGGCTATCAGACGCATCAACTGTACCCGCGGAAACGAAACCGGAAGACATGTTTATCCCAGTTGATATCAGTGAGTTCAGTGTGGCAATATGGAGTGGGTTGTGGAATGGCACTGGTTACGGCATCCGAGTGATGCCAAAACCGACAGTGTTAGTCAGCCAGAAGGTTATCCACTCAACGACTTGTATCTGGGATAGTGTCGTCGAAAGTTATCCCCATAAACCACTCCCCAGAACTTGTAGACTATAGCTTCACCACTTGCACTCCCTATTGTGTAAGAAGAGCCAGAGCGAGTAGGGCGTAAGCAGGGGGCTTGGCAATAGGTTTTATGGACGAGAAAGATCTGTAGAAGAGAAAGAGGCGTCATCCCGGACTCTAAATAGGAGTGGGCAACAACTTCGCTTTGCCGCATCTCTTTTCTGGGTTTGACGGTGGAATGATATAATTCCATGCTATGGGACTTCGGTGATTTTTAAGCCAACATTTTCCGATTACACTATCTTATTCGGTCCACCTTGAACACAAGTGTAGAATAGAATTGAAAGGGAAAAGAAGGAAGTAGAAAAGCGCAGCTTATACATCTTGTGCGACGAAGTTTTAGAAGAGAGGTTTTCAAAGAAATGGAAAGGTGAATTTTGGTCTCCGGACCTCATAGTCATGAGAGTAGAGACGAAATACCAGAGTAGTAGCAAAAAGTGTTGTAGGAGACATCTGTGTCTAGTGACGGGACATGTTTTGAATGAAGTAGTACCATCAAGCCCATGTTGTGGTAGAAGGATCAACAGCAGCCATGACGCGAGACTAGTCAAATCGTGCGTGTATAGGCAATAACGAATATGCGACATCTCTGATCTGTCGGTCAACCAGCCGCCTGGCAAAAAAATAAACTGAAAGAGCTCGTTTTTTCTTCGAAATAATAATTTTCCGTTCCGTTGTTTCCATCGACCCGCCAGAATGATGCTGCCATGAATGACTTTAGAACAAGAAGGAGGGCAAAAATTAAAGGAGAAAAAGGACATGAAATCTCTCGTCATCTCTCCCCTTGCGCCATTGAAGCAAAAAGGTCTTGAAATCTAAAACCATTGATCAGGAGAGGACTGAGGAAATGCGAAAAGAGCCCACCAAGGTGCTGCTACAACGCCGTGAACACTAGAACTTTTGAGATAACCGCGAATGAATAATCATCCGCAGCGAGAGAAGGTAGCGGCTTGATCATTGACATTTGATTTCGGTGTACAGTGCATCCGTGGACCAGGTGTACTGAACAGTTGAATCATCCAAGCAGTCCTGATAGCAGCTTGACTTTTAGAATATTTTATTCCATAGGTGCAGATATCTCGATAAGAGTATCAGATTAGGAAGTCTAGGGCTCCCAGAGTACGAGATTGCCGCGTTGTATATAATCGGCGACTCAGTGTTCCAGCTCAGCTCTTAGTTCCGGGTCGATTACAGTATCGATCTTCTTCCTATTCTTCATATTGAGTGCTCCGTTACGCCAAGCAGCCCTCAATTTTTCGAAACCAGGTCGCTCCTTAGTGCGATCCTCCAGCTTGACAAGCTCAACATAATGCCGAGCGATATCCTGCGAGATTGTGTTCTTGCTGGCCAGTGCTTCATCGTAGTACTGAATGAGATTTTTAGTACCCACAGTAGACTGCCTCTCAGTCACATCCTCGTAAGCTAGTTGCCGAAATTCGTCAAACATCCGGGAATTAAAGTTCCGGATAAGGAAGTGGGACCAAAATTGGTAGAGTACGTCCATGTCGCGATGGCACTTGCCTGGCGCTGACATCTCGCGCTGCTTCAGCGCATTCTTTCTAAACGTGTTGTATGATTCGTGGGTGAGGTCACTAGGCAGGGAGTCGATAGGGGTCTCTCGATCCTTTACCCAAAAGACAGGTGAAGGATTGGCGTAAGTAGTCTTCCGGGACGAATTTGGACCAGAAGGGCTTTTTGACCTCTGGCTAGTCTCAGATTCGGCGCTATAAACTCATTAGCTTCGCACGTTGCTTACTGTCTAGGGCGGGAGCCTACATCTCGGAGTTACGGGTTGTCAGGGGTCGCGATTGACGCTCTTCATGCTTGTCAAGCTCATCTGCAATAGTCCTGACATCAATCGATCCATTGGAAAACGTCCGGCGGGAGGCGCTATGATACGGTTCTCCGGGCTTGGTATTTCCCTGTTTTCGCACAACTATTACAAGGCTCTCAACTTGCTCATCGGTGAAAACGTTGTCGCCCCCCTTCCCTAGAGAAAGTGGTGTCCCCCCACCTACAGGCGGAACGCTTGGGGAGAAGTCCGGAACTGCTGCAGATAGTGGCGTTGCTGAGACGTGAGGTTCGCCATTGGCAGTTTCGTACCGGTGTTGATCGTCGGATGGGGTGAACGAAGGCGCAACACCACTGAGGGGCGAATTTGTTGTGGGATTACTGATTATAGGTTCCACACTGCTTACCATCTCTATTGGGGACGCACTTGGCTGGCCAAACTGCACCATGTACTGCGCGTCAACCCCCGGTTGTTGTGGCAGCGGCAGTTTCGGTCGATGGAGTTCACTTGGGCCGTCATTTTGGGCTGAAGCGTGGCGGTCCTCCAATGCTAGCACCCAGTGTTGCCAGCCATTTCTCTTCCGCAGCCTCTCCACACCATCTGGTCCAACGGCTAGTTCGAGCTCTGGAGATTGGAGGCACGCGTATCGAACCAGGTCCATGTCTTGCGTAAGAGAGCGGATACGGTTGAATGCACCAATCACCTTAAAGAAAACGAATCCTTGGGAATCCATTTGTTTCCGGAGATATAGGTCCTTGCAAAGGTTTTCGATGGAAAAGTAATATTCCCTATCATATAGTGAGTAGTAATCTCCATGAATTATGGCCAATTTAGACTTACAACTGCTCCACCAACGCCTTAATGAAATCGGAATACTGCTGCAAGTAAGGACTATAGGGAACAGCACCCAACGGCACTCCCGGATAGTCATACAGGTTGCTTATCGAAGTCTGGATGGCCGACAGCTGTTGAGGCCCGCCGACCACGCCTTGACTGTAACCATTATAAATGATTGGAGTAGGTACCGATTGTGATCTAGGTCCATTGCGATAATTTCTCGACTGCTGCTGCGAATGACTATACTGGCCCGACTGCTGAGCCTGTGGCTGAGGCCCTTGGTAAGGAGACGGAGACTTTGGATAAGGGTACGTGGCAGAATTTTGGTGATGTGACTGGTGGCCATTGGCGTACCCATGATTAGAGTGTTGTCCGTTGGCATATCCATTACTATTTCCTCTAGAACCACGATAACCTCCACGAATACGCTCCGTGCCGCCTTCACCACGTTCTCGGGTGGCGGGGTACGTCCCATTGTCCCTAAAATATTCAGAGCCCCGACCAAAGCTGTCGGTGCGGCGATCAGGGCCCGCAGATCTTGGGTGGGTATGGCCGTCGCTATTGTGAGTATGGACTCGCTCGTTTCGGTCAGCCATAGTGTGAGCATGTCCATTAAATGTACTGGAATCGCCTCGATGGCCCTGTCGATAATCCTGCCGGATCTTATGCGTATGATCTGTCTGTGTGGCAGTTGAGGTACGACGGCTGATTGGGGAGGCCAAAGGTGGGCCAGCTTCTGTTTCCATGCCGGTTCCGACATCAGCTTCCCTATGCTTATCTGGAACCGACGAATGACCAGATTTGCGTTGTGAATTAGACCCGCCTGGCCCGTTACTCGCGGGTCTCTTGTTCGTCCTGAAAGGAAGCGAGGCAGGATCTTGTCGGGTGGTAGATTCAGTTCTTCCTCGTTCAGATACATCAGTTGCAACTGTAGTTAAAGGCTGTGGGGCCCCTTTATCAACACCATTACCGACACCGTTCCCAGTATTGATGCTGGCTCTCCCCCCCCGAGCGCTTCTTCCGCCTCTGGCGCGAAGTCCAGGAAGTGGTGTCTGATAGACAACCGTGGGAGTATATGGCACAGGCATCCATTTCTCTTTCCCATGGGGCCTTGTCCCTGTTGCTGGTGCTTTTTCTTTATCGGGCTTTTCTACTTTCTCCTGCGCCCGCTTCTTCTCATCCTGGGCAGTTTCAGGCGTGGGCCATGATATAGGATCTTCGGCCGGGGGTGGAACCGGAATACTTGGTGGGTCCTTTCCCTTGTCTGGCGATGCCTTAACACGAGACCCGGCTTTCCTCGGAGTATCCTCACGAAGCTTGCCATGAACATCGAAGCTCTTCCTCTTGTCTCGCCCAAGGCCCATACTATCCTTCCTTTCGCCTGCTTGACCGAATGCAATCTTATCATCATCACCTATAGGCTCTCCGGCGAACTTTCCCCTCCTCTTCGCGTCCAGCTTTCCCTGATCAGGGTTCCTCCCATCACCAGTTTTACCTATGTGGGAACTAGGTCCAGATACATTGCTGACTGCAGGAGGAGCGGGAGGCTTTGGTTGAGATTGCAGAGTCGATGCGGAAACTTGAGGATTGAGCTTAGCTTTGGCAGCTTGAGCTTCTTTACGCTGTTGCCATATATTCACTATAGGGATCGCTGCCGCAACCAAAGGTCTAGAAATATCCCTCTCCTTTTCCTTCTCCTTCCCTTTATCTCTTTCTGCCTGCCCTGCTGCCTTATCGGCAGTAGTTGAAGATTGGGATTGTTTATCCCAAGTCGACTCAGATGATGTATTTGGGGTTGATGAAACGTCATCCTCTTTCTGGTTAGTAGAAGGTGAGGGGGTGCCAAAGTCAGGTGAAGATGGCGTTGAGATATTATTTAAGGATTGCGAAGGTAATTGTTGTCGTGGAGAGGGCGAGGTGAATTTTGGGTGAGGGTCCGAGGGCCCCGACCCGATGTTATTGGGGGCCTCCTCGGGCTGTGAAATAGACGAGGACGATAAAGCCTCAGCAGATGATACACTGGAGACTGCACTAGACGCGCTGTTGGCGGCTATAGCCGGGGTGGCTGCCGCCAGCGAGGTGAGATCATTCGATGTAGCACTTGACACTGACCCTGGTTTGCTGACAGGCGCCGAGACAGACGTTGCAGGTATACCCTTCGCAGCCTGGGCATAAGAGAAAGTAGGTGGAGCAGACATTAGGTCGCCGCCGCCTTTGCTACTAGCACTTGACATATCCGTCATTGATATTCGAGTGCCTCGAACGATCGTAGGTACTTCGCGTATGATTAGGTCCGATGTCTCCCGGGTTTGAATCCCACACAGGCCCAAACTATCCAGTTCCGAGCCGAGCTCCCTTTCCCCTTAGTTGAGAGTGCTACCTCCCAGCTATCCAACGATCAATGTCCGGAGAGGTGCTGCCCTCGCCCTCCCCGCACTTCACGATCTAGACCAGCGTAGAACCAGTCACTTTCTCGTGAACAAAGTAGACGGTGACTTCAATGGCGAAGCTTGAAGAATATCCGCTTCTCGTGCCCAATATCAAACACTGTTGGTAGAGTTTGGCCAGCTGCTTGGGGCTTAGAGTACCCACAAAGTGAACGAATTCAGGAAGCCAGGAGACTATAAATCTTTTTTGAAAAGACCGTTGATAGAAATTTCGAAACGGGCGTCGAAACGATCGAGCACAGCGTCTTTAGAGAGACGGATGCGTTTCAATAGTTGTATTGCCGCCCACTCTGCGCGAAGCAGAAACGACTGGGATGGCCGAGTAGTGCGATGACGCCTGCGTTGCGCGGAAAGAGAATTACTTCTGACGACTTCCCGACCTATTGTAAACGAAGAATGAGACTTGAGCTTCCTCGCATGGGTGCAGTGGTAAGTGTTAGAGCTGGATGGGGGAGTAACGGACTTGGGTGCGATGAGGTGAAGAGGCACGGATCAAACGAACCGAAGCACGAGAAAATACGTCGGTGCGAATCAATCGTCACTCACTTTCAAGAATGCTTCCGAAGTACCCAGATGAGGCGACCGCGAAGCCTGGTTACCGGTGCCTTTCGCGATATAGAGAGGAATCTAAAATTCCGCCGTGGCCTGTGGAAATAGGCCTTGTGGTGAATCCAACAGAACTGAGGCAACTCGAATCCTCGAATCACCTGCGGGCGAACTGCCAGAAGACGTTCTGCGATGCGAGAGACGGGCTGCTGCTGGCAGGCCTGAGTGATACGGCCAAATGGGATTACGGGAACAGCCAACAAAGACGCGCTGGTCCTGTCGGAATGATGTGAAGAGCGGTGGTGAAGCGGGAAGCACAAGGAGGGGTGTGAGGTGAAGACCTGCGGTGGATACATGCAAAAATTTGGTTAACCGGGCTAGGGCCAACTACGAACTTACCCGCAACACTCCCCAACGGGAGTTTAGCAGACGAGTCACTCCGGTCTTAGAATGTTGCCCCCCGTAGCTCGTTTTACCTCATCCTATCACAAAGCTGCCTTGCCATCACTGTTCAGACGCTTGAATCCCCATAACATACAGGCGGATTTGGGCATTAGTAACCGGCTCTCGCACTGGACTGATGTCACTGGGGCCGTCCACAGTCCCATTACCACATTACACGGACCTGATGTCGCTTCACGCCCCATTCGGAATTCTACGTGTCTCTGTCTCTGTGTGGTCCATTATGTAAGTCACGGCCCACGAGTGCAAAGCTTGTCTGCAACCTTCCCCCCAAGGACCGTACGCCTTCAAAACAATACTTGATGCGGGGCCTAGAACCCGCGGCTCTTTCGCCTTCCTGGCGGGACCGCGAAATCCTCCCGCCAAGAAGCCGTCTGCTTCCATGCGACGAAGCTGAGATTTCGTCCTGGTTCGTTCGTCGCAGCGTATCCTTGAGCCGACAACGGCCACTGCGTCCAATCCGTTAGACAATAGCCGCTCGGCGGGTTCGCTCCTGATATGAGAGAGATCTGCACTGCGAACACCATTTATGCCTTATGGCCTGTGATGACGACGGCTGCGTTCTGCATCCTGTGTGAAAATCCGTTTTCCGCCCAACCAAGCAGACGGTATCGCTCAGCCACCGCACCAGAGAATGACTCCGTTCTGCGTCTGAGAAAAGCAAACAACAAAGATGGCTGATCGACAGGTGTCCCGCATGCACCTACAGATAAACATGCAGGTGAGTTTTTCAAGCCCCTCTTCGCGCTTTATGGCGGAGAGGTGCCCCGCGGTTGCTGGAGAGCGGGGCAACCCAAAGTTGGGACCAGGGTGATTGCATTGTCCCAGTGGTGAGGACACGTTAGTGAGGAATTTTTTTTCAGCGTGAAATTACTTGATATCTCTACGGGGACCATGATTGGTAAGCCAAAGAAGGGTGTTTGTACTACTTCACTCCCCTCAATTCCAAAATCTTCCCGATTTGGAGCTGGCGCTATACACGTTGAAATAGGCTAATGTACACAAGTACATCCATCCATAGTTCTACTCACAGTGTAGGCACTATGAGGGCTAAATACCGGTCTTATTAACTCGTGTTTGTAATACCGAGGGCTCTGAAGTGGATTCGATCTCCAAATGAAATCGCTGAAACATGTGGTATACCGAAAACGTAATCCCTGCATTGCCGTTTGCTCTCCATCAATAAGCCGGCAGATTTCTTCTGCTCGCTGTACTGTGTCATATTTCCCTTCACGAAGTCATCCACGCTGCCGTCCGTCTCGCGCCAACACTTGCCGCGAAGCGTAGTCCCGTGCCGCCCATCGGGAAATAACTGATCAAATACCATAGGAGGCACGCTAGTTGAACGACGGATGAGAGAAGTGTGAGCACGGTGCTTTGTAGCTATAATGGGATCGCTCGTTAGTAAAGCGCAGGTTTAGACATAGGACAATAGCCCTAGATTATAGGGTATAGTGGAACCGTGATATACGCACCCCCAAGGAGAAATACAATGTCAAGCCGATAGATCCAAAATACGCCGACGTGAAAGGGAGTCTCGGTGTCGATATAAGATGTTGCAAGTACACCCAGGGACCCATAAGAGCAGCCCACGATGCCAAGAACAGGATTGAGCCCACCGTCCAGCTGAAGCCACCGCGTGATCAGAGCGTTAGCGACGATTTTGATAATGCATATCGACAGGAAGGTACTATTCATTTCCTCGGAATCGATGGACACAATAGCATTGCGTCATGAAATAAACGTCCCATATCGAAAGAGGGGGGGGGTTGGAGGACGTACAGTATTGCGAATTTCCGTGGCTTGAGTGATAGGACGGGAAACAGAAAGAAACAGATCACGAAGCAAGATAGAGCGCCGAGGTTGCAAGCCCCAAACACCAACAATCTATCCCATCGGCTCACTACCATCGTATCAGTATATCGCGCAAGTCAGAAGGTCCGAATAGCCATGTCGATAGTAATTATTACTCACATGCAAACCAACCATCCTCTTCCTCTCTTCTAGTTGGGGCTGGCAATGGAGCCCCAGGATTCTCTTGAGTTGGTAGCCTGACATAACCTCCACTGCCAAATGGGTTCAGCGACTGAATCTTTGAGAGGATCGGCGTCGACGACGACGTATTGACAGGCAGGTCCGGATCCCTCCGTGACCACCCCAACGAATTCATGCTATTCCGGAACGACTCAGACGCCATGTCTGCCTGTAAACGCCGGATTCCTCGGGGGTTGCTTCACCTGGATCAACCCACCACCAAGCGCAGAGGTAGGCGGTCGGAGCACGAGGTAGTCGATATATGAGGAGAAACCTGGGTCTGAAGATCTAGAAACTTGGAAGAAAGTAGGATCGACGTAAGAGCAGAAGTGCCGATGCGTGGCGGGACGGGGAGATTTCGTGCAGCTGATCTGGCGTGGCTGCAAGGAGTACCGGCCAGTGGCCTCACGAAGACGAGGTTTGCGCGCAGGGTTCAGGCAGGGGTCGTAGGGCGCCGACAGTTGGAAGTGGATGGCCCGCTGGCCTGTGATAGGGGTTTCAGTCGCAAAGCGTGTCCAGAGAGCCCTGCGCGGCGGCGTTGTTGTCGGATATGGTGGCAGTTGTGGGTGATTGGCGGATAGGCTTTGCCTGCGGAGGCGCGGATTACATCGCTCAGCTGGGGGCAAGGCCGAGCAGACCCTGATCCATCGAGCTGGCCCAAGCGTCTGATGTTTCAACCTCCACACCTCGACGTAGTACTTGCTCCGTATTCCGTATCCAGGTCTCAGTATCCAGGTCTTAAATGCCAAAAATGAGTCACATCGGGCAAGAGCGAGGCCGCGTCGCCGCGCACTTGTGCAAATTATGAAATATGCCTCTTTAAGCGTCGTCTGCACCACCAGGCCCTGGCCAAGATACAAGATACGGCGTAGCAATAGCAGCCCGAGATAGCAGAGCAGGATAGCAGGATAGCGTGAATTATACCAGTACAGAGTACTCCGTGCTCTTAGCCCCAGCCCTCGCAAGCGAAACCAGTGTGCCCACTGACCACTGGCTACCTCTGGTGTTGAGGCCGAGCAAATTGCCAGTCCCTCACATCCCTCTCATCCACCATTCGCTCCCCAAGCCCCATCTCCCATCTCCGTGTCTCTGTTGGTTCCGGACCTCAACTCCATCCCATCCCTCCCAGCACCGAACCCACACACCCCCCCTTTCGAGCCTCACCCGCCACGCCATCGCACCCCGTGGAGGCCATCTCGTCGCACACATATATATAGGCTGGCCTGGCATTCCCATATTCTAATTTCCACACTGGTCGGATCAAGCCGAGCCGTTCCGCCATCAGTTAGACTGGCCAGCCTTTCTGCGCGGCTCCTCCTACATACATCGTAGTACCCGCTGCTTTCCCGCCGAGCCAAGCAAATCATATCCTAATCCCAGGCCACCTCCCAGAAAAACCCACTGAAACGCCGAAAAACACCCCGCCATCGTCATACTCTGATCCGCCGCCGACGCTGTACAACATCTCTGGCCGGATCCAAGCGTTCGATTCCGTCCTCGCCTGGCCTTGCTCGCATCTCAGGCAGTGTCGTGTCTCGCAAAGGGCCACCATCGCACCCTGTTATATCTCACCGCTTCGAACCAAACGGCTTCGACCACCCGCGAACGAGATCTGCAGTTACGTTTGCTCCCTGCATGCGAACGAACGTACCATCCCGACTCACAGCACAGTCCTACCAATCACTGATATCGAGGCGTCGTGCCGATAATCTACTGCCTCCAATCCTTGAGAATGTGAGTAGCTCGTCGCACACTTGCGCTTCGTCTTGTTACAATGGCCTCACATGGGGTGGGGTTATGCAATGTCTCTACTTTGAATTCCCCTTTCTTGAGCTCTATAAACAAACTGCAATACGGCAGGCGGCTTCTACTTGTGCTGCGGTGTCGTGCGTCATTGGACTTTTAGCTGCCTCAAAGGGTCTATCGTTCTGGCCTTGCCCGCATGTGGACTGGCGCTGCTGGAACATGAGAAATCAAGGCTTTGACCCAAGATACGGCCGACATGCCGCAGAGCAGAGCTTTGCATATGTACATCTGCCATTCCGCTTTCTTCCCGCCCAACAGTCCCCGGTTGTTTCTCCCTCCAGGCGTCCGTGGTTCTACACCTAACAGTACCTCTCCAATTCGCATGAGCACAAAGGCTAATCCTCGAGTCATTGCAGAGGCCTACGCGACAGCCATTTCACATATCCTCCGAATTGCCCTGATTCGACAGGAACGTGTCGACCAGGTCCAACGGTCCCTCTCCTCTTCGCACACACACGCACACCCCATTCCAGAGCGCCGATCTCAAGTTCCCTCGCCTGTGCGACTCTTCCCCCCGGTCTCACAGAGGCGAATCGCAAGCAATTGGCCAGACCCGCCGCCACCCCGCCAACGGCCTTAAGTACGTACATCAAGAGCCCACGAAGCCGCACACCAGTTGACGCCCAGCTTGCCGGTGGCCGCGATCCCGTCCGTTGATTGGCACTGCCCACCTAGAACCCGATAGACCACCAGGTTCGGGCCAAGCGTTTTCGTTGCGATTGTGCGAGGTGAGTCTTACCTTTCAGAGAGCAAGCACCCCATTACAGGGGATCTAGAGGCGACAAGCACGGAGCTTACAATCTGAACTCTAGACTGATTGCCGTCTCGTCAAACTTCGACGCGAGAGTGTATTGGAAAGCGAATGCACGTAGTGCCAGCTCAGCAATTAAACAACAAGTCACTCGCGCACACGCTCCCAGTCTACCGAAGGGACTCCCCCCACAGGGGCTCCTCCTCCTCTAACGGAAGCACTGCAAACCTTAATTCTTCACCCTTAAAGTCTTCATCGGCGAGTATGGTGCAACGCGAGAGCCAAATATTTGTAGAAAACATCCTAACTCTCAACGGTAGTTCTATCGGTATAAACTATCAAAGATCGGACGCAGCTCAGGTCCAGAACATAATTCAAGTTTCACGCGCGTTTTCCCTCTGGTTGGCCAGACACCTTCCTAAACAGCGTTCCAGTTTCGTGTAGGGGTTGCGCTGATGCCTAGTGAGTAACTTCTCTATTCTTTGTGCTTTATGCAGTACCACCCCTTCAAGCCACTACTGCTTGCTTCTCCCTCGCCAGTCTCACCTGGCTCGTCATAGTTTCCGAACATGACATCAACCCGTAGCCCGATTACCGATTGGTCTACCAGTCTGTTGATGTTTGCTCACATCATATACAGCAGATTCATCTTTCAGTAATCCTTTCCCCTCATCGTTCGCGAGCCAGAAACACAAAACACAAAACCAAGACCTCCATCTCGATACGAGGAATCATTCCGACGAAGGCTTGGACATATTCAATAGCAGTGGTAATATGGCTGGGACTGGCTCTCCCACACCCTTCATCAAGAATGAGCCAGACGACCACAACTACAACCCACACAATGCTCAAAGATACCAACCGAATCACCAGCAAAGCTACGCCACTCACCAGCAACCGTTTAGCCAGTACGGAAACTCTCAGGGCGGTAGCGGGAGCATTGACCCGTCAGAGCTGACCGTCCACGGGTCAATATCTGCACAGAACGGTAGCTTTGGACTGCACTCCTACCCCTCATTCGGATCTCAGCAGAACCTCGGTGGCTTCATGACCAATTCTGGCATCCCTGATGACGAGCTTCTCGACCTTGGCAATCTCGACGATCCTCACCAGGGCGGTTTTCAGGGGAGCCAACTTGGCTTCGGTGCAGCAAATAGTATGAACCAAGATTATAGCTCTCTTCAGGACGTATTCTCAGGTCAGGAGCCTGGCGGGTTGTCGATGAACCACCACGGCCACGTAAACCAAGTATATTCACATACCCCTGATGGTGCTCCGATCCAGAGTCCCTATATCCAAGGAAGCTTCAACCAAGATAACTTTCGGCAGGTGCAGCAACAAAGAGGGCATGCATATCCGCTGGAAACACCATCGTCATACAACGTATCTCCAGGTGTACACTCCGGTTCCGCAGATATCCACAGTGGTTCGTTTGAGAATAGCTACATCAGTACCAAAGTGAAGTCAAAGGCGCCACTAGATAGGAAAGGCTCACAGTCAAACTCCAAAAGCCCAATGACACCAAAGACGCCTGCATTAGGCGTGGGTGGGCTGAGCCTTGGGACGCCGGAATCAGGCAGCCTACCCTCGCAACCAATTCACAATCACCACCTCGGCCAGCACCGCCATCAAAAGAGCCTCTCAAACCAATGGGACAGCAATCCGGGAAGTGTGCATTCATACGTCGACTCACCACTATCCTCCCCCAGCCATCAATCCACACAACTCCAGATTTCTGAAATCCTGAAGTCTGGAAAGCATGCCTCGCTTCCAGCAAAGGTTGAGAACGGGCACCATGGTCCTGTGCCTGCTTTCCAAACTCAGGAAGCAAAGAGAAGGAGGCGCCGAGAATCACACAACATGGTGGAGCGAAGGCGTAGAGACAACATCAATGAGCGAATCCAGGAGCTGAGCCATCTCGTGCCCCACCATCGGCTCGAAGACGAAAAAGTCCGCAAGCACCTAGTCAACAACTCTCCCTTGTCTCCGACGATCGGTTCCACAGGCATGAGTCCCCCGCAGGCCACTTCTCTCCTGGCTGGTGGAACTGGGAGAAGAGCTGCCGGAAACATCACAACTGGAATTCCGCCAGAGGAAAAGGACAAAGGACCCAACAAAGGCGACATTCTCAACGGTGCAGTAGGTTGGACCCGCGACTTGATGTGGGCATTGCACACAAAGTTACAGCAGGAAAATGAGTTAGCGGATCTAATTACCTCACTTGGCGGCACATTCCCCTTTGAACAAACAGAAGAGGAGAAACGGATGCGGTCAGAACTTGTGGATGCGATCGAGAAAAACGGTCCTCATAACTTCTCTTACTCAAGGGGGCCCGGCAGTGGCTTACGGGTTCCCAAGCATACAGACTTGGCAGGAAATACAAGTGGCCAACCTAACCTAACCCCACAGGATATGAGCCCAGGGAACAACACCGGAGGAAGCGGGTCAACCAACGGGGTTCAAGGCCAGGGCCAGTTCTGGACAGGACAACATAATGGCGGTAGTGGCCATGGTTCCATCAGCTTCAAGGAAGAGGACGAATACGGCATGGACATCTCTTAGTTTTAGTTCGACCGAGAAATTTCGGGGAATACGAAGCGCGAGCATGTTACTCATTTTGCATGGAGGTATTGGTGTCAGCATAACAATCGGGCTAAATAGAGCCAGGTCCCAGACCGCACTCAGGCTTTTCGTTGTGGCAAGGCGTTCTTTTTTTAATATAAGGGCGCGATTTGGGTATCCTTTACTCGTGCTTCTGTCCCCGACATCCCGTTCCAGCACCGCAGTTCTATCTATCGCTTTTTGGGTCGTCTTGCGAACTACAGGTCTTCCCGCTGCCCACCTCGCCTCTATCTATCCTCGCACCTTGCATTTCGAGAAGGGACTTGTACGGCGCCTTTTCTTGCGAATCACTGTTTGCTCGTTATGGTCTTTTTTTCGATCCCCCGTTCCTGGTCGGTCGGTTTGACAGAATAGGGACAAGGACGGACGGTGGATTAGTGGATGAACAGTTGTGGGCTGGTTTTCCCAATGGCGGAGAGGGATTGGGGGGTAAGGGGTATTTGGAGTTCTTTCTATTGCCTTTACTTGCTGTACCACCTAATAGGACCTCCATCATTCTTGCGTTGTTTTCCTCCCAAACCTACATTACTCCATGGAGGGTTCCTCTTCGTTGGTAATTTACTCTACAGGTTTTTTTCTTTCCCGCTGCTCGCTTTTTGTAAACTGTTTATATAAGCTTAGCTCACTATATCACACTGCATCTGTTATTTATTTATTTATTTATTTTTCAAAGTTTTTTTTATGTTTTCGCAGATATCTTTCCGGTTTTCTTTTTTATTTTTTTTTTATTTTATTTTTTATATTTCTCGTGTTTGTCAGCAGGGAAAATTTTTTTTTCCGCCCAAACCAATCTCGCTATTTCTATGCTAGTGTTTTTCCTCTTTCCCTTTTCTCCATCCTTCCTCCTTCGAACGGAATATATTCAATTAAAAAAAAATATCCCCAAAGAAAAACGAATAAACTTACCCTATCCCGTCCTATCCTATCCCCAGATACATCACATTGTGTGTGTGCTTCCATGCCCCCCCGTGTGTACGAGACACGAGTTGAGGTAAAAAAAGGAAAAAAAATTAAAATAAAAAACAGTAAAAAGGGGGGTATCGGCTTCCTGTGTCAAACCCCCTTTCCTTCTCGAATTGAACAAGTCAGTATATACAATAGTTATAACTAACTAACTAATGCGAGTTTGTATTACATAATCTGTATATCCTGGACATGTGATCATCGCTATTTACGCTTCCCAGCCCTAACCAGAAAGGGAGGAAGGCACGTGTTAATAGAAACAAACTCCTCACGACAAATCATTCACGATATCCCTCAGTACGGGTCTGCTCCCTAACACCGCCTTCTCTCTCCCAATAACCCTCCCCACCTTCTCCGGGCTTCTTCCCTTCCTGGCCTTGGGTGTCGGGCCGGTAACTTTCCTCCCGAAACTGGAGCTAATATTCTCCATGTTCCCACCGTCGATGTCAACATGAATCTTAAAATCAGCTCCGCCGATACAACCCATACTCCCCTGTGACAGCGCCTCCATCTGTCCTTGCGTCTGGGTTTGCGTTTGGGTCTCCCCCAACTGCTCAAAACGGTGCATCCCCAATGCATCCTTCGGTAGATCCATCACCCCCCCCCTCAAACCCCCAACGGTATCCAAAAACTTCCCCAGCAACCCATCCCCCCGCATCGTCCCCCCAGATCCCACAACCAGTAACTTCGTCTTCGCCCTCGTCAGGGCAACATTAATCCTCCGCCAGTCCTTCAATAGTTCCCCCACAATCTTCGCCTCATTACTCCGCACAAGACTTAGAATCACAACATCCTTATCCCTTCCCTGGAACTTGTCCGCCGTATGCATTTCGACATGTGTGGCAGGGGGGTGGCGCATGCTGTGCCGGAGCAAAGCGAGTTGAGAACGGTAGACTGAGATTACGCCAATGGAAGAGGCGGGGACGCCGGTGGCAAGAAGGGCACATACGATTTGGGTGCAGAGGGTCGCTTCGGTGGGGTTAACGATGCGGGAGCCAGAGGTTTGTTCGCGAGAGGCGGGGAGAAGTGGGTCGGTATTGATAAAGCAGGCCTTTAGAGAGGGGTCGAGGACGTCGCGGAGCCAGCACGCATCGTGTTGGGGACCGAGGCAAACGGGGTGGGAGACGGCTGGGAAAAGCCCGCTAGAACTATAGTGATAGAGGTTCAAGCCGTCCATATTGGGGATATCGAGCGAGCGATGAGCGACTTCCTCGGTCCCGCAACGGAGTTGCCCATTGTATATCAACGTATTACTGAGCATCATAATGTCCTCGCACATGCGATACTGATGCGCCAGATTGGCCACAGACTCAGGATACATCTCCGAGAGCAGTCTGAAAAGACTAATGTCCAACCCACCTTCCTTCGCTTGCTCATTACGGACTAAAGGCGGGAGCTGGTAGTGGTCGCCAACAAGAATAAAAGTCTTCGCCATACGGATGGGACCCAGGCATACCGGCAAGGTGAGCTGTGATGCTTCGTCCACGATGCAATAGTCGAAAACCCGCTCGTTGAATATGGGATGGTTGATGCCCAAGCACGTCGTGGCGACAACACTGGGACTATGGTAAGCATCCCGAACCTCCGCGGTCGTCTCCTTCGGGGCGGCAGCGAGTGTAGCGAATTCTTGAACCTCGGGGTGGACTTTAGCGGCGGCACCAAGACGTAATATTCTGATGTCGTTATGGATGACCTTTAGAAGGATGTTATCGACCGCGGTGTGGGTGTAAGATGTTAATAGCACGCTTTTGCCTTGTGATGCAAGAGCACGGATGATATGCGCAATCGTGGTTGTCTTCCCAGTCCCTGGCATCCCGAGGACAAGTGCATAATCCTGGGCACTCATGACCTTCTCAATCGCATTTTTTTGGTCCACGTTTAGCTCCGCCTGACTGGAAACCGAATACGCTGTTGGTGCTGGCTTGAACGTCGGCCGTCTCCCCTCGACAATTAACTCTCGAAGCTGTCTCGAACCAAAAGGACCGTCTGACATGATATGGATTAGATTATTTCTCGCAGTGGCCATACCGTTGCTGAATTCGTCCTTATCGAGCCTGTATAAGACCTGATCATCGGAGCTACTCGCCAAGGGTGTTAGTGAAGGTTGGCCGTCCTCTGTGACTTCCATAATGCCTGAGAAGACTTGATTTTCCTGGGCATCGAAGCCAGGGAGCCGAACCCGAGAGTTGTGGAGACGCCTATCGACTGCAGCGGTGATGCGGCGTCTGTTCACCTGCGTCACATACCCGTTGGCTAGGGCGAAATGCCCCTTTTCATCGGAGATGACAATTGGCTCCCCGATAGCAATTTGAGACTGCACAAAAGAGAAGCCCGGAACTAGGTTGTTCTTGACGAACGTGTAGCAATAGCGGTTGATCTTTGACCCATCTTGGGCTTCATATGCAGAGCCAGGCTCGATGACCACGTTCCCGAAGCATCTGCCTAGCTTCTCTCTCTCTGTGCTCGTCATCGTCCATAGCTCCCGCCTAAACCTAAGCATATCTTTCTCCTCCTTTGTTAGCAAGTCGTCCCAGTGGACGAAAAAATCTTTGTGCTCTGGCTTGAGGTGGCGGACTTTATCGTCGAACTTATCCTTCAGTCCGCTAGTCTCGCCGTTTCCGTCGTCTAAGAGTTTATGGTAGATGAAGCAAGATGTTTGTGCGTAGCATTTGCCACACATATGGGAGGATTTTAGCATTGGCGGGAGCTGCAAACGATCACGAACGTAGCACGCTAACTCATTCCGTTGCATCACCATATGTCTAAGCTCATGTCGGATAGCGTGAATACGGTGGGTCTCCGAGGTTTCCATGTAATAAAGAATTCCGTAGGCTATCTCGACATCTGGCAGTAATATCAGTTTACACCCGTTCGTCTTGCCAGTAGGAAAACGTACCATATCGATCAGAGAGAAGGAGTGTGTAGAGTGCGGTCTGGGCCCTGTGCATGGCATTCTTTGTGTTTTTGCCGGTTTTAAGTTCGAAAGGAACAGTAAGTGTTTTAACCTCAGTGCCGTCTACCATCGTGACCTGGACGGAAGCATCGATATTCCCCTTAAGACCGTACATTGGCGACCAGACATGCTCCTCAACATCGAGTAGCTTGTTGACACACATGATCGCCGTGGCTCCATTACGTTCACTAACAGTCGCCTCAGCCTTAAACGCAATTAGCTTAATTCTAGCCTACCTGCAATTCCAGTCACTCACCTGAGGAGTGGGGGCTATAAATAGCTCCGCCCAAGCTTGCATCGCGGGCATCCTACTCATCAGATATGATATTGCATCCACAGCTTCCATCTGGATGTTATAAATATCTTCCATATGTCTCGACACGACTTGCTCTATTAGCCCTTCTAGAGCCTCCGAGTCCCATTTATTTGCTATCATAGCTTCCTGAAATATCTCGTGCAAGATATGTCCAAATACCACAGGCGGGTTGGACTCACTAGTTGCCTTTACGCGATCCTGTAGGACGGCACGCCTGCGGCAGGTGAAGGAATCCGCAACTACTGTTGCGGAAATGAGATGGTCCGGGTGAAGAATGAGCATGTTATGGGCATCATCGATGATACACTGACCGTCGTGCGTAAAGTCTCCAATTAGATGAATGAAGGAGCCTGGAGTGCAAGGAGTGTCGAACCAGGATTGACGCAAAATAACTACTCTATCTAACTTTGCTTTCTCGTCCCGGACCCGGAGGACCTGACTACCATTTAGCGACGTACACGACGGAGGGGAGAAATAGTGGTACCTTTTCAGGACGTAGTTGACCAGGGCAGATTTCATACTTTCCCAATACAACATCCTTCGCCAGATATCGCTTAATCACCTTGGCTTTCCTATTGCTCTTCGAGGCTTTAGTATTTCTACGGCTTATCTGTAGGAGCGAGTACATACAGGAGTCCGGCTAGGACCCTTCTCTATGGGCATCTGAGAGGGGATGGCTTCCGAAGCAAGCAGCCCCTCAAAATCTGCGTCATCAAGGCCCCCGAACTCGTCCTCTGATATTTCGCTATGTATTTCACCCGATTGCACCATCGATTGAGGTGGTGTCTCGGCATCTCTCGTCCTCTCTACCCGGGCGCCGCCCCGCCCCCCATCGCTTGGTGGTTGCTGCATGTCGTACCTTGCAACGATGTCTTCCAGATCAGCTGCAAACATTTCTTCATCACTGCAATCAAACTCGTCAAATCCTTCTAAAGCCATATCGTCATTAATCATAACGCCACCGATTGGCACATCCAGCACTCCGCGTTCTTCTACTATAGTAGTTTCGCATCCTATCCCACAGAGAGCGGGCCTGTGTGTAGCGCCGCTTTGCAAAGCTTCCTTCCTAGCTTTCCTCCGAGGAGTGTCATCTGTGACCACTACCGCTTCAGACTCAGTATTATTGAGCATGTCTATGTCAATGTCTGCCTCGTCGAAATCTCCAAACTCGGATGAACTATTCTCTCGCACCTGGATGTGCTGACTTCCAATAAGGTCCCCTTCTGAGGGCAAGCTCTCCTCGGAACGAGGTAGTACCCTGATTCGTCCTTCCCAGATATCCTGTCTTGTCCTCCGTAATGGGGAGCTATAGTCTGACGTGGGGAGATTGCTATTGCAAGGTAGGGGGGATGAGCTCGACCGGCCGTTATGGTTGATTCTCGTCGGGTGTGATAAGCTCTCCTGTAGCTTGTCCACCAGCAAACTTACTCTCGAAAGCTTCGACCTTGCAGGTGTCTCCTGGATATCCTCAGCCGGGGCGAAGAATACATCATCGCCGCTATCTGCCCCCGGCCCAGCAGTCCTCCTCCTTTTCACCTTTGACGTAGGCCATTCCATTCCGCAGCTCAGCGACCTTCTGAGCACACTTCCCGGCGACGTCCCGACTCCTGGGGGATGGGGGGACGAGCCATTAATTAGCAGGCGGGTGAAATCTGGGGGAAGCTTTGCGGTAGAGTTATTGGCCGTATTCATAGAGTATCTGTTCCACAGCTCCATAGCCGGATCGGCTTGAGGGGTTCTCAGGATCTTTTGTAGGGATTGTCGCTCTTGTTTGAATTCAGACATGGCGCGAGGTGATGATGCTGGAGAGGAACTTCGTGCTCTCTTTCCCCTCTGGAGAAAATGGCTAGGTGTGGTCATCGACTGGGGTGCATTCTCTGGTGTAATATGCTTCCAAAAGACGCGCTCGGGCGATATTTCCTGAGCGACATCTCGTTGTGGCGCATCCTCACCGTTAGTACCGATGAGGTCTGCAAGTGGAAGCCTTGGGGCAGGGGTTCGTGGGCAGTCCTTGGTGAGCGGCTCGACTGATCCTTGTGCTGATGGAAGCTGAAGAGATCCTTTTCCTAGCCCCTCCTCTAGCACCACGTCCTCTGCAGTTGGGTCTTGAGGGAAGCTACTATTCTCTTTATCCGCGCAGTCATTTTCTACCCCCGGTGTTTCCCGACTATCACTCAGGGCATTGAACTCGAAAGCCTTCAGCTTAGATTTTGTCTGCGCAGACAAAACAGCCTGTGGGACATTCGCGGGTGGTCTTGGATACGCATTTCGGTCATGTCGGTCTCGGGAAATATCATTGGTGCTTTTGTTTCGCTGCCATTGAGGTCGTGCCTGATCCCAATAGAATATTAGCGTAACAAGCAGACGGGCCAGAAGCCAGACGACAACAGACCTTTGAACTGTGATCCTGATCAAAGAAAGACCGTTGGCGATTGGGCATAGTGGTTTATGTTACAGCTGAAGAAAGCTCATGCAATGCGGGGGGTGAATAGAGATATGGGATAGCGAGTGAGCAAAGCTGGTCGTTTTGTGCTGCCGCGTCGTGTGGGTCAACGCGTCGTTGAATCAGAGTGGAAAGCGCGTTCGCGTTGAAACATGAGGGGTGGGGGGCGGCCAGCACAGGCGCGCCCGGGCGCGCCATTAACGTTAGTAAGCTATTCGCGCGCCCCCCTCCCCCAAACGGCCATCGCAATTACCATCAGCGACAGCAGCAGCTTCAGCAACAGCAGTACCAGCAACCGTATAGTCAGATGGAGACTGCAGCTACTGATCTAGTAGCTATAGCAGCAGCAGCTTTAGCAGCGACAGGTTTGTTTCATTACCAGTAACAAAGTCAAAAACTAACACAGTTGCAGAGCCGGTACTTGACGACACTCTTCCACCAGCACTCGATGACACTCTTCCACCAGAAAGTACATACGAATCACGAGAATTCCTACTAGCGGCTATCAATCGCTGGACAAAGTCTCGAGGCTTTGCTTTTACAACGGGCGAGTCTGCTAAAACCTCAAATGGTCGAACAAAGGTTATATTTGCATGCAATCGGAATGGAAAACCACGAGACCTCTTGACTGAACGTGTACGCTATACATCGAGTTGGAGAACTGGCTGTCAGTACTCAGTACTAGTTAAAGAATCGTTAGATAAAACAACCTGGATCTTATCCCATCGACCAAATTCAGAATGTGCTCGACACAACCATTTATCTAGTAAAATATCAGACGGCAAGCCCGCATCAGGAAACGGAAGGCCCTGCATTAGGCAAGGCGCGTGCACGGACCATCCGCTGCTTTGGCGGGGTATAAAGACCGCGCGCCTTCCCACGGCTTGCCGTTTTCCTTCTTCACTCCTTTTCCTTTACCACAACCTAATGTACTCGGGGTCAAGGGTAAGTATTTGGCCCGTGCACATCACTATTGAGTCGGAGGGGGCTAGAGACTTATCTTCACACCCTAGTACACTAGCACCTTGTGACATTTGGTCCTCTTGTCTGGTATATATATGTCTGTCCTTCTGCCTAATGGATCTACTCTCTCCTTTTCTAGCTACACTATAGTTAAGAAGACCATGGTAAGGCATTTAGCAACTAGAATTCACATGTTTCTCCTTCTGTATTGATACTTCTGAGGGGCTTCAATACTGAATCATTTCTTTGCTTTACAGCAAAATTTAAACTTTTATATAATCTGCTTGTTAATGTATTTCAACCAATCCTCTAGAAGGTACAACATTCTGAAGTCTTGAGATGCCTTGGACTTGTCCTATATGCATTGCAGTACATAGCCTAGTCACAAAAGTGCCTCCTGATAACAGGATCTGGCTTCTACCTAACTGTATCCTGCTGCGTTATACTATGTATCTATAAGGTACTAGCAATAAGGCTTTCATAAAAGAAGCTTATAGTTGTGTCGAACTTCTCAAACTACTTTTAGCTACTAAACAGTACAACAATATCAGACCTTCATAAAGACGACATGATTCATAAGCAAGCAATATTTATAACTATATACAACTTACCAAGCGAACAATAGAAACAGCTTTCTACTTTCTATCAATAAAGACATTGCTACGAAAACAGTATACCAAAAGAATGATTTCTGAAAGCAGTAAACACCAGGCTAATGACATTGCTAGTAGCAGAAGGATTTGAAATAATAGGAATCAAGTCAAAAAATAAGATAGTCATCAGGAAGCCAATAGAATCATGTATTTAAACAGTCTACTACTTATAGTAAGATAGGCAACAATTAGTTTTTTATCTTATAAAATCAAAAGTGCCTCTGCTAATTCTAATTACTTAAAATTCGTTATATTGTCTCTAAAAGTATTTTATGATAACTTTATGCCGAAACCTCTCTATCATCACTAAGTCATCACATTACTAGTTAAGCTCTAAGATCTATGCTACAGTCTTATAGAAGGAGTGCAAAAGACTCATTCTTACCTTTATTTAGCTTTAAGTTCAACACTATACTCATCAAACTAGATATATTTCTTCTATTCTTCAACTTCCTAATCAATTCATTCTTTACACTATTTATAATATTCTTTAACATGTTACTCAGTTAAGATTGACCTCTTTTTAGCTAACTACTTCTTAATTCCCTGCTTTTTAACAATATATGTAATTATCTTCTCATTACAATCTAGCTACAACTCTTACTTAACTTGCATATAGGTAACTTTGATATTTTAGTAACAATAGCAAATAATATTTCACTTTAGGACCTTATCAAGCTTGGGAAGATAGCTACTTCACTTTAAGAAGTTGCCTTTAGGTCTGGTAGGGATAAGTTGAATGGTTTTACAGATAGTTGATTCTGGAATTTGAGTGAGTCACAAGATCTTGCATTTTGAAATACTTGCAAGATGTATTTCTTTGATAACTGCACATTTATGAGGTGATAATTCTTTTCTAGAGGTCTTTTTCTTTTTTAAAACATGTGCATTAGCACTTTTAGGATTGAGTGGAGTGCGTGGCATTGCGGTTGCAGTATCGGGTTGGAATTGTTATGGTCGGAAGATTGGTCAGAAGATGCGTCGCACAAGTAGGCGAACCCGCAGACACTTTTATCCGAGTACTGTAGGTCAGTGAGTTCAACTTTTTAGCAACACTGTAGGACAACCTGCAGTTTATGGGGGTTGAGTTTGTAATCAGCTGCCGCTCTGACTGCCAGCATCTGGGTACATCTGACATGGATAAAACAGTCATTCCATCGGGCGCAGGAAAATCAAACTGGCAGATTCTAAAGGTTGCCCTTTCTGGCCTGCACTAAAACTGTATGTGACCGTACATAATTGGGTTTGAGCACGGCAAAGCCCGCACCTCTCGCCCTCCCATGCCCAGTGTCAGGGCCTAGACGGTTGGTCGCAGGTGCTCGGGTTCGATACGTGGTCGACGGGCGTACGGTCGGTACTACGAGCTCGA
>JAJDFE020000568.1:0-24639 GCA_021527465.2 Geoglossum glabrum | reverse complement strand
GGCTCAAAAGCTTTGCCAGGAGACTCCATTCGAAACGCCGACAGCCAATTCTCAATGCTGGCGTGGGTCTCGATTTCCTGGGTGACAGGGTTCCTTTCGGTATGAGTGGTGGATTTTCGCCTGTAGCAGGGCGATGGACCTCGTTGCCCTTGATATATTGACACCGAGGGCTCAAGGTAATCACAGATATAGGCGGGGGTATCTTCACTCATAACTGTTGGTTGAGGTAGGTGGCCCAAAGCGCTCGGGGAGGTATCTTGAATATCATGAACACTAAGTGTATGTGGCAGGTCTAAACTCCCTGCTAATGGCGGAGTCAAATCTATTGCTGGAGTTGCGCCCCGCACTTGCATCGGTCGCCATGGCATGCCACCGCCATCGTGTTGAGATTCTTGTTGGGGCTTCAGTGACTGGACCTCTAACAGTAGCTCGCGAATAGAAGCTTCCGTGTTGGCCGATGTTTGAGAAGCGGCTTTCATAACTTCCCTATCTCCATTCATCAGTAAGAGTTCTATACTAGGGCTGTTTATAAATCACGTACAAGGTCCGAAGCTGGAGCGACATCAGGATTGATGATTTGCTGTACTCCAACCGCATGCGGAGATCTCGGAGATCCTTCTTCACAGATGACCATGAGAACGAGTATTTGATTTGGTCCAATGGTCGTCCTCTCATCAAACTTTCGATATAGGTAACTTTTAACCCAATTTCTTGCATTGTGACCCGACAAGTACTTAGTGCCATCTTGACGTCGAGGGCGCCGAAGTAGGCACCATGTGTCGCGCTTGCATTTGAGTGCTGTTCCTGGTCGACGAACTCTTGCAATCGTCGCAACACCAAAGCCAGGGACCCGACTTCTTTATTAATTTCAACCAGCTCCGTTGGCGCAGTCTTAGTGTCTTTGATTAAGCCTGTGATGATTGATCCAATTTTACTGGTTATCGTGAGTAGAGTGATAACGCTGGCTGCGACAGATAGCGGATCCATTAGTGGTGAGCTTGTGTTGGCGACCCGACGCTCAGGTTTCAGTTTGAAATGTTCGCAAAAACGAGTGTGCAGACATTTATAGGCCTAGTAAGTCTGAAGCCGTAGAGTCTTGGCTGGCCCCGCACGAGGCTGTATCTAATGTGACTCTAGGAGCGCACTTCTGCTGCTCAGCCTCCACCTGTTAGACGACCCAAGGCAGACCGGGTACTGTCGTAAAAGTTCTACTATACAGCTTCAATCGCAATACAATAGCCCAGCCTTACATCCCCTTCACTACATTATCCAGACTCGACCGGAGTTTGGGATCCGCTAGAGAGGCGCTTCTACAACTACTCGGGAGTCGCAGACTAGATCTTGGGGTAGGAAGACCTTCATTTGCTCGATATCAGCCCGTCAATTTGGTTTTGAGCATTAGTGACCCGGATATCCAGCTAAAACCTCTCTTCTCTACCGTACGATCACTTCCGGCCTCCAGTTGTTTCGCCTCCAAACTCAAACCTCATGAGTGCTCGCGCCCCCATGGCTTCAGCGACAGGCCAAAAAAACAAGCTTCACAATAATACTATCCACCTAGATGACCTCCAGATCTCTTTTCGCCGGACTGTTCGGGTCCCCGATAATCTCCAGTGCTCAATGCTTCCTCCAAATCTGGGGAAATTTCCACTTTACCAAGTTAGAGAATATGCGGCGAAACTACCTCCCAGCATGACGGCCAAGGGAGGCCTTTTCTTTCCAATGTATCGTAAGTTACCAGGACCAAGCTCAGCCTTGCTCAGACTCCAGCCTGCGTACTGAGTAACCCGAACCAGAAAGAGAGGCTATGTGGATTAGATTCCGCTCCAAGAAACCCTATGCTATCAAGATCTACCTGGGAGCGGTCAATGCCATATCAGGAGAACCCGCCGTCGAAACAGCTGCAACGAAACTCCATCGTCAAAACTTGCTATCGCGGAACGAGTCCATTCAGGATTATATCGTTACGCCGGACCAGAAATGGCTTGATGGAATTGCCACTAGCAATGGACAGGTTCGACAATTTGTCGCCATGCCGATGGGAGGCGGCTATTCGGTCGAGGCGCAAGTAACCCGAGAGGAAGTTACTGGCGGCTTACAATTCGAGATCACTCCAGCTAAAAACTACTCCCACGAGGGCGTGTCCTGCCGAAACCAGTATTCTGGCGAAGATCATAGCTATTTCGACCAGAGCTATTCACCGTACCAGGATACTCGGCCCCAAAAATTTTTTGTCCCCCCCAGGGTCCCCTCACCCAAGAATTCCTCAATAACTCTCTATATCGAAACCCTGACCGGAAAGACCATAACCCTGAGGGTTGACCCACAGTATACTGTCGGCCGCGTCAAGGAAGAGGTTTTCGATAAAGAAGGTATTCCAACTGACCAGCAACGTCTTGTGTTTGGTGGAAGTCTGTTGGAGGGTACATATTACTCCCCTCCATAGTTGATCCAAAGCTAACAGGATGCAGATACCCGCATACTAAGTTCTTACAACATCCAACCAGTAAGTTTGCAAGAATCGCAGGCATCGTCGTTGTCTTCTAATACTTATCAGGAGTCGACCTTGACACTTGTGCTACGACTGTGCCAACCATCGGTAGATGTTCGGACAGCGAAGCCTGCCGGCCAAATTTGCATCAAAACTCTTCTCGGTAAAGTCATAGTGCTGGATGTCAAGGCATCAGACACTATTGACAATGTCAAATCAAAAATTCAAGACAAGGAGGGAATTCCACCAGATCAACAAAGACTGATATTTGCTGGAAAGCAACTTGAAGGTCGATATCTCGCCTTACTGGGTAAATGTTGACGGGCTAATATCAACTAGATGGAAGAACCTTGGGAGACTATCACATTCCGCCTGTAAGTTCTCATTTTTCATTCAGTAGATATGACTGACTATGACTAGGGAAGTACGCTCCATCTTATATTGAGACTAAGGGGAGGGGGACCTGATGAAGGACCAAACTACATGGCTTATCCAACAGTTCCAGGAAGCTACCAAACGACTTCTTCACCCCGTGGCGCCTCACTCCGTAGCACCCCAACCATCCCCAGCGAACGACGAAATCCTGCTGCTCCCAATAGGCTAAACATATGGTCAGATCTCTCGCGCTCTGTCCGGAACGAACCGCCTCCAAAGGAGATGAATATTGCTCCAGGCGGCCTAATCAAACAAGCCATCGTTAAAGACAAGGGCCGGAATGACAGTTCTACAACCCAAGCAGACACATGGGATGCGTCCAGAACAAAGGTATTTAATGTACAGATTATTAATACCCTTCACTTCCAGCAGGTCACCGGAGTCGATGCCCCACAACCCTCTATTGATGCTAGCACATACGCCTCATTGGGTCTTCCATTCTACGCCATACATGAGGAACTCACGGACATTGCAGGAGACTTCACCGGCGTGAAATCCGTTGGACAAATGGATGGCGTGGTCGACGAAGTCGTGAAGCCTATCAACGTTCTCAGTATCGGCAAGATGCTGCTGTTCAAGAAATCTTCCTCGTTATCATCGAAATATACACCGCCACCGACATCGACACCACCGCCAAAGGCACCCGAGAAGCTACGCAAAGAGGCCCTGCCACTGCCACCGCAAAATTCCCCGAATTCCTTGCGGCTTCGCTGGAGCTGTTCCACCTGTTACCGCCAAAACATCCCGTCATTTCAGTTCTGTCCCTCATGTGGTGCAGCCAAGGTTGCCATTACTGCGAGCGCTTCAAACACCGCAGGTAATCCGTATACGACCGGGCCGCAAACGTTGGGTGACGCTTCAGCCTACCAACCGGATTTTCGTCGGACAGAGTCGACTACGCCGAGAGATTCTAGTTTAAACGGGGACTTTTTCAACCCAAAGGGTCCGATGTCTCCGTTCAGGTCTTTGAGCGAGCTCGAAAGGCAGCTGAGGGCGCAGGAGATCGTGACGTTTTGACAAAGTCTAGATATGTACTCCTAGGAGCTTGGTGGCGCATATGTAGTTTCAGTTCGCCAGATGATGGTGATTGGTTCGCGTTTGCGCATTATGTTGTAGCTGAAGACAGATTGTGCTGTTTTTGTATGAGAATGAATTGATGCAATAAAAACAGGGATTTGTGAAAATGTGCGCTAACATTAGTCCATATTGTACGGGAGGGGATCGTTCGTTGCCTGGTGGACGAAGTTTGTTTACCTACCGGCGCTCGGGCCACCTCTGAATATGCTGCACACGACTTCCGCAGTTAACGACCGCCTCTATAGATATCCACCTGCTACAGACTGAAGTCAATGCGCACCTAACTGTGAATAATCCCAATCTCTTCGGCGTTGCTTATCTATTATCGCCTTTTACATCAAGATACAGCTATGAGCGTTAGAGTGGTCGCCCGCATCCGACCACTCCTCAAGGCGGAGCTAGACAGAGATATTATAGTGCAGGGAACACCGCCTTCCGACGATGACTCCAATGGGGAGATCAACACTATTCGCATACCGAATCCGAGAAATGGGGGAGAAGATTTCAGCTTTCAGTTCAATAGCGTCTATGACATGCGGGCGACGCAAGAGGATATTTTCCAAAATGAAGGTATGACACTACCTTTTTCTGGGTTTTGATACGGGGAATTTGAAGGCTTATTTGACCTGGATCTGACCGAGCAGTTGCTCCTACAATCAAGCATTTATTTCAAGGGTTCGATGTTACGATTTTTGCGTATGGCGTTACTGGTACTGGGAAGACGCATACAATGCGCGGAGGGAAAACATTGTCAGAGAGGGGCGTTATCCCAAGGCTGTTGAGTGGCATATACAGGAGGAGTCGCAAACTGGAGAAAGATTCTCGGGGTGCCACAAGCGTGGAGGTTTGCATGAGTTACTATGAAATCTACAATGTGAGAAGCCCGATTGCGGAGCAAGTCCTAAGGACCAATGAGCTAGTTCTGATCTGTGCAGGATCGGGTATATGACCTATTTGAAGCCCCCGAGAAACGAACTGCCCCGGGACTGCCCTTGAGGGAGCAGAACGGGAAGACATTTGTCGTTGGATTGACTGAACGCCCGTGCGTTAATCTGAAGGAATTTGAAACCCTCTATGACCAAGCAAACGTTAATAGATCTACCTCTGCAACTAAGGTAAGTCTAATTCTAACCATCGTGGAGACTACCGCTAACTTCTCGTAGCTTAACGCACATTCTTCTCGGTCCCATGCTGTTCTCTGCGTCAAAGTTTCAATAACTACGGGCGAAGAGACGAGAGTCAGCATGGCTTCGGCGATTGACTTAGCAGGATCAGAAGACAATCGGCGTACGGAGAATGGCAAAGAACGGCTTGTAGAATCCGCTAGTATCAATAAGAGCCTCTTCGTACTAGCACAGTGCGTGGAAGCTATCAGCAAGAAACAAGCCAGAATACCCTACCGGGAAAGCAAGATGACGAGGATATTATCACTAGGGCAGAATAACGGCCTAACTATCATGATACTAAACCTAGCACCCGTGAGATCATACCACCTAGATACCCTGAGGTAAGCCAACATTCAGATTAGATTATCCAGCACACCATGCAGATGCTTACGGCGCCGCCACCCTAGTTCACTAAATTTCGCGAATCGGACTAAAAAAATCGAGGTAAAAGAGATCGAAAATGAACCTATGTTCCGGGGTCCACCTCCCAATCGCACCATATCGTCAATCAGTGGACCCTCTATCCAACGGCAGCCGCTCCGACCACTTGCCGGTACAGAGCTTGCGTCCATGAAGAATACGATGGCATCGCGGGGTAGCAGCAAGTCTACCAAAGCCTTCACAGTATATTCTGATAAGGCTAGAGCGGCATCGAGACCATCAAATTCATCCGGAGTGTCCTCACATCGACGGGGTGTGGACTCAGTCCCCCCCAGAGCATTTAAGTTAGATCGTACAAACGGCAGTCCGCGCAGGATTGGAAGGTCAGCAGGAGTCTCCAAAGAGAATATCGAGCAGATGGTGGAGAGAAAAGTGGAGGAGATCCTAGCTACGAGAGTCCTTAACGAGCCTTCGAAAACGCCCGTACCAGACATCAGCGAAGAAGTGCAGCGTAGGTTGGAGTTATTGGAGCAGAAAATGTAAGGACCATGGAATACTAGGGCCTAAAACTCAGACTAATAGGAAACCTAGCGAGAAGAAGGACGATACGAGGACAGAGGGTTTGACGTACCTGTTGATGGCGAGTAAGTATTACTAGCAGGAATAATCTAGTTCACCAATGAACCGTAGATGCTAATCTACTCTGGATAGAGCAACATCAGGTACGGGGAGAGGACGTTTCCGCACTGAAGATGTACCAACTTGCGCTGCCTTACTTTCCCGACAACGAAAAACTAAAACACAAAATGAACATACTTCAAGAAAGGCTACGTATAAAGCGAGAGAAGCAGCAGCAGCAGCAGCAGCAGCAGCAAGGGAGCCTTGGGATCTCACAAGAGAAATTTTTGCGTCAACTTCCAGCCACGGCAATCGATATGCCGACACAAGAACAGTTCAAGAAAAAGCGTAGCCGGACCTTCAAGGAGTTTGAAGACGCGACCGACGATGAATATAGACTAGAAGACGACGCCACTAGTGACCACTCTTTTGAAGACAACGATGCAAGCTTCCGCTTCAAGCAGAAATCCCGCCGGGCGGCTCGACCTAAGATCCGTGTATTCCGAGACCACGACGAGGACGAGGTAGCCAGGCCCCGAGCCGTCTCTGCGGGCGAACAGACACCGAGAACGAGACACATCCTCAACGTCATCAATACGCGGGATCTTACACAAATACGGCTGTTGAAAGGTGTAGGTGCCAAAAGGGCAGAGATGATTGTTGACTGTTTGCAGTTGCTGGAAGAAGAGCATAGACACGAGGAGGAGGGCGACGGCGTGCTTGTTACTAGCTTGGCGGAGCTGAGCAGAATGAAGGGCGTAGGGGCCAAGACAGTAGAGAACATGAGGGGTGGGGTTGCTGTATGATGAGGTAGGCGTATGCCTCTCCTCCAGTCTCCCAATTTTCTTTTTGTCCTTTAGGCCAGTAGCATGCATTTCTCCGGAGTTTTTTTATATTTCCACCTTTGCTCCCCGTCGCTAGGGCTTGAAATATTGTTCCCACCCCCCAATATCTCTCTCACCCGTATTTTCCTTGTTGAGGGGAGGGGAAATCCTCCCCGCATAGTTTCGGCGCTTTCTCTCGCATGTATGCATATACAGTATATATAAAACTCTCTCTATAGGCACAACCAGCCACATAGTCAACCTCCTCTTTCTCTCTACTACCCAATCAACCACCCAACTAAGAAATCTGGAACTGTTACATATATATATATATATATTTTAGAAAATAATCGGTGGTTTTTTTTATATATACACATTTTTAATGAGTCCATGAAAAAGTTGGTTGCTGTCGTTGTAGAGAGTGGGTGAGTCGGTGAGTGTATGTATGGGGGGGGAGGGGGGTACTTGGCCAGGTAAAATTGTAAAAGTTGTCGTGCTTGGTTAGGTTTGGCTCTTTTCCTTTTCGAACCCACTGGGAGCTTCCCCCCTAAGTGGTGGCGATTGTTATGCACGTGTTGTACATAATGTCTCATGTGGTGTATTTTTTGGAGGGTTGTGAGGGTCTCACGTGAAGTGGTTGATGCAAGGGGGTTGTGGTTTACCACCTCACATGGACAAAACACTGAAACAGCACACCCGTTTTTTTTTCTTTCGTAATTCTCAGCGTTATTCGAATTTATCTGCATCGATGGTACAGACAATATAGGCTCGCAGATTGCTGCGAGAAAAAAAGGGAGAGCGAAAGGGTAAGCCCCCCGGCGGCGAGAGAGGGTAGACATGAGATGAAAAAAAAAAAAAACCATCACCATCAAGTTGAAAACGTGAAAATGAGCGGTTAATAGCCTATGTACCTCATCTCAGGTACCTTGGCCCTAGGACTTTTCGTCCGCTGTACCACCTTCAGGTCCAGCCTGCACAACCAAGACACTTGCTCTAACCTGTGCTACGATTAATGCCTCTGCGACATCACCCAGACTCTTTCTAGTTTCTGAGCCCGCACCCGCAGGCTGGCCCAGCGAGTTCAGGATAGCAATCAACTCCTCGCGAATATTCTTGCCGCGGGAAGTGATTCCGCGGCCAATGACGACGAGGTCACCCGCATTCTTGGAGGACCGGCCTACCTCTGTCTTTGCGCGGGTGAGGGCGTCCTGGAGGGGCTGAGCGGTGACGATGGTCTCAAAAGTGACACGGGGTTGTAGATCCGTTAGAAGTGAGTCAGCGAGGGTATTGAAAAAGGCTTCATCCTGTTCATTGTATCTTGCACCGGGTTCAGAGCTTGTAAAGTCTGCGGTCGTGGGGACTTGCGAAGATGAGACCTGGCGGGTGGGGACCCTTGCCAAAACTGGTGGTGGTGCTGTCGGTGATTGAGCTGGAGCCAGTTCAGGGTAGCGCATATGCACGATAGTTGCGGTAACGTTCCCGTTTTTTGCTAATTGCAGTACGAATCTCAGAGCAACTCTATCATCAGATCCTCCAAAGTAGGGGAAAAAGATATGGTGGCTCCGGTCTACCACAGGCGCTGTCGCAATTTCGTTTCTACCCTTTAAGCTGTGGGTGCTCACGGTACGACCTAGGGTTCGCGGCACCGGCTCGATTGATGGCCCACCAAAGCCCCGGTTGACAAAGATTGCAGTGTTGGATACAGCATCTGCTAGAGTGCTAAGAATGAACTGGTTGTGGGGCCCGCCGGTGAATCTGTTTTCTGCGCTATCCGGTAGCAAAGCATCGGAGATGCTACCCGTTTCGCTCCAGGGAATGATTACCATATCCGAAGACAGATCTGTTGCCTTTCCAGTGATGACCTCGGAGTAAGAGCTCTGAGGTACTACTGCGACTCCGGCCGAGACAGCGACGTTACTCAGTTGGCCAAACGTTCGGAATGCATTAACCACTGGATCTCGGACTGCAAACTCGTCTAGTTCAGAGACCTTCATGACGGTAGAGGTACGTTCGGTAAGTTCGATTAGACGGACTCCATGGACTTCCAGAGGCCTCTTCGGCTCAGTTCCGGCACTAGGCGTCTCGCCGGCAGGGAGGGCCTCGCCTTTTAGCGGGTGGACTTTGTTAGCAGGTCTGGATGAGTCGTCCCCTCCCAGTAGAGCAATGAACGTGAACAAACTCGGGAGGCTATCAAGTCTTAAGAACACAAGTAGCTTTTGGACTTGAGTACTCGGAATCTTCCCAGAAAGGACAGCCTTGTCGTCGCCATTTGAACCCAAAGAATTCCCGTCCCAGTCGATTTCACCACGTTTCCACGCTTCTAGTTTCTTTTGATACCACGGGGGGTACAGGAAGGTTACCAGCGGCGTTGTTGCGAATGTAGTTACCAGAGCCATGACAACGAAGATGGTAAACGTGCGAGTGCTAAGGATCTTGGCTTGGAGACCGATATTCTGAGGAAATTAGCTCCCGAAGCCAAAAAGTAAGGGATACTCAACCCACCAGGACAATCAACTCAACCAAGCCTTTGCAGCTCATCAAAACCCCAATGGTGAGGCTCTCTCTCCATACAAGCTTGTTGAACCGCGCAGCAAGTGTGCCAGCTATGATCTTTCCCGCAAATGCAACGGTAATAACAGCGATGACGTATGCCCACGTAGTCCCGGTATTCAACAGCGCAATGTTTGTGTTGAGGCCCGATAAAGCAAAATAAAGTGGTAAGAAGAGCACACCAACCAAGTCCTCAATCTTTTCCGTTAATTTGATGGCGAAACCTCCATTATGTGGGCAGATAAGACCAACTAGAAACCCGCCAAAAATAGCATGAACGCCAATAACATTGGTGAAGAAGGCAGATGCTAGAACCATCAATAATGTGATACCGACTACGGATTGCGTTGGGCCGTTTTGAATGCTACCGGTACGTACCAAGAGCCACAGGAAACATGGTCGCACGGCATAGACGAGGAAAAGAACGTAGCCAACACAAACCAAGAAGACCCAAAGTGCTGTAAGACCTGACCCAGCATTGACTAAAGCCACACAAAGAGCCAAAAGGATCCAGCCTACGACATCGTTACCAACGCCGGCTGCGAGGGTTACAACACCGACGTCAGTTCCGAGAAGCTTTAGCTCTGTGAGAATACGACAGAGCACCGGGAAAGCCTGAAAAATTTAGTGATAGGTCCTAAAGATCCCTCTATTGTTAGGTGCTTACCGTAATCGCCATCGCTACACCTACGAAAAGCGTAAAAACCCCGAAGCCAACCGGCAGCGTCCCCGGCTCATTCGAGAATTGATTATATAGCCCAACTGCAAGTGCGCACCCTAAGGCGAACGGGAGGATCATGCCCGCAAGGCCAACACTGAGGGCTACTCTCCAGTTGGTCATGAAAAGTCGCAAGTTGACTTCCAACCCTACTAGAAACAAGAAGAGCACCAAGCCCAAGTTGGCAGCCATATTAAGGATCGGCATCGAAGCGGTAGGGAAGATGGCGTTCTTAAAGCCAGGTATGCGACCCATGACGGAGGGACCAAGTAATATCCCACCGATAACCTCCGCGATCACACGCGGCTGGCGGATCCTGGAGAGCGGGAAGTGGAGTAGGCGACAGAAGATAATTATAATTGAAGCCTGGCATTCTGTTAGCTGCAGCTTGAGAACAATGCCTCTCTGGGAGGATATGAACCTGGATAATAAATAGGGTAAGCGGGTTCGTCGGGCTGTAATGGGACGGGTTAGCACCCTCTAAGATCCCGCCCTGGGGCGGAGCCCTCGAGCCTGTGCCCGTAGCCTTCGCGGCCGATGCGGTCTTGCTAACCACAGAAGCTAAGGACGCCATCGCGAAGCTATTTGGTGTGGGATGCGTTCTTGCGAACGGAAGGCAGCGGGGCGGGGGGATTTATGTTCGGGGGTCCAGAAGGCGGGTAGGAGGTGTGCAGGAGGTGTGGGAGGCAGGCAGTCAGCAGTAAGCAGCGGTGCCGCATGATTGATCACAAGCTCTTCACTGACGTCGTGTTTGAAACCGACCAGTGAACAAACAATGCGGCTGGCGGACTCGCGACAAGCTACTACGTACATGTAAGCCAAGGCGGTGAATAACCTCGCGTTGCCCGACAAAAACAACACCAATCGGCAGCGGCGATACGCCAATAATATGTGACAAGAATATTCGGTGGCTGGCGGGGCGACGGGAGGCATGGGCCGGATAAATTGTTATTGTCCAAGTACATTCAAGTACAGCGTATATACACACATATTATACAGAACAGAGCGCAGGTATGCAGTAGAAGAAGAAGTACTTTAATTTCGTTGAAGCCTCTCCTCTCCATTTCGATCCGCGATCATTACCAGCACTGATATCTCCGTTAAAATCCACCGGCAACAACTTGTGAAATAGAGGCTCTTCCTTCGCAGGCTAAAGCCTCAGCCTAGGGAGTTACAGGAGGATATGGGGTACATAGGGTTGCTTCCCCGCTCTGGATGGGAGCGTACGGATGCCGCGCACATCAACAGAGCATTTTCATGCCAAGGACAGCCCTCTGCCTACGCTCCATCCACCAGGAAAAGAGTAACATAACACCGTAATAGCAATGCGGCACTTGTCAAGCAACACCCAACGCCGTGACCTCCCCTTGCTCCTCTCTGTGCTCGTTCTGCGCAACATTATACGAAAGCTTCCAGCGCATTTTTACTGTGCCGCCTTTACCGCGCTCAACGCCATTGACGTGGATGACCTGGGTGATTCCGTCTTTCTGGCTCGGAAAGAGTGAGCGGCCTGACTGCGGTTCTAATTTAAGTGAGATGCCCTGCGGGCATGTTAATCGGGTATCAACTGAAACTGGGAGACACGAAGTACATACCCTGGTCACCGCAACCTGGAAGGTCAAGTCCGATATAGGCTGTGGCGTAGTATTTGAGAATCGCGCGCGGATGAGAATTGCCGTCTCGCTAGTCGGTGGTCGAGTGACTTCGAGAAGGACGTGAACAGTTGAGTTGGTCACTGTAATCTCGCTTGAAGAAGGGGGAGGACTGTTCACCACTGGGAGCGAGGATGAGAATGTCCACTCTTCCGCATCAGCGCCTGTGGTAGGCTGAGATTGCGGTTGAGTCAGGTCTAAAAGTGAAGAAGGCGGGGTCGGGTTTTGCGGATGCTGTTGAAGGAATTGGAACGGTGAGGTTTGACGTTGGGCAGGAGAACCAAAGAGTGGGAATGGTGCTGTGTCAGGTCGGGATTGCGTGCTTTGCTGCTGAGACTGCGGCGATGCCGTGTCCCTAGATGACGACGGTCGAGAACCCGATAGCGAAGGGAATGCGGTATAGTCTGGTTTAGATGTCTGTGGCTGGGATGGCTGTATAGATGCTTGCGGTGTGGGGGATATACTTGGTGTCGGCGGCTTCGCGGAATTGTGCTGCAACGTTGACGATAAAAGCGGAGGCCCTGGGAGGTCTATGAAGGGGTTAAATCAGCTAAACTCTGGTACAAATTTTTTTCAAATAACCCTTACTTGTATTAGCACCAAATCCAAGAGCAATCCCGCCGCTCTGTCCATAGGTCGCATCCTGAAAGGATAACCCTAACAAATCATCTTCGAGAGTTGGTCCGCCATTGGCAGCGGGTAGCTTTCCAGCGCCGTTGGAACTTGGCTCATCGTTACCAAGGTCAATTAAGGAGAGTTCATTGTGATCTCCCTTAGCCACCCCGGTAGTAGATCCAAGTGTGCCTTTAGGAATCCTTGACGCTCCATCTAAGTCACCCTTCCTGACTAGCTTGTACCTTTCAATCGTACGGTGGATGCTGTCGTTGATCTCAAATAGTTTAGCGACTGCTTCAGAGTCGTCTGACTCCTCTTCGCACATTTTTTGAATCTTTGGCTGGGCGCTCTGGAGGGCGTTGGCAAGCTCCTACGAGTATGTGAGTAGCAAGCACGAGGTTCAAAGGGAGTGTTACACACCTCGAATACATCGCCCTCGGTTATCTTGTCCCCCTTCTGGAAAGACTCTAGCATTTCCTCAAGAATCCTGGCCTTCTGTTGTATCTTTCCGACTTCCTCCGCGGCTTTCGCTCGATAATCTGTTTTGTTCTTTGTGTCATAACCTGCCATGACCTTCATTAACCTATTTGCTTCCTGTAGGTCTTCCGGACCACCACGCCGAATAAGCTCCTGGAGCTTGGCTGATTGCGCTGCCCGCTCCTCCTCTTCCATCTCCTCTGCGGACTTAAGGTTCTATCACCATGTCAGCATTAAAACCAAGATCGCTCATTAACACGAAACAGACATCACTAGGATTCAACACCGCTGCATCTTCCCTCTTAACCTCCGGAAACATATAACCTTTGTAGCTCAATAACCGGTGCATATCTCTGATAAAGCCAAGATCCTCCTTGTGTCTTGAAGTCTGACATATTGTCTGTCGCCATTCTTCAATCGCTTCTAGGATCTTGTGTTGCACTCTCGTAGGCCGAGGCGGAGGACGCTCTGGAAAGCGTCGAACGAGCTCGTTGAGAAACTCTTTTGTGCTTATTTGCAGATGGAAGGGGTAACCGCAGTTTTTGACACAGATGTCTAGAAGCTGTTCGGCTGTCAGTAAGAAAAGAGAGAAGGGATCCCGGACCACTCACTGCTAAGGCCAGTATAGAGACGTTTGGGTTTCGGTGATTGATGTAATTAACGATCGCAACGGCTGCCTCTCGGGGCCTTCAAACGTTTAAGCCATCGTCCGCGTACTAGCGCGCCAGAACCCTATTCACTTACGCATTGCCCTTCTTTAGGTTAATCAAATCCGCAATCTCCAAATCTAAAGCAAGATTCGGTTCGAAATTTGCAGGATCGCAAGCACTTTCTAACAAGTGCGTCAGCGCCCCAGACTAAATCACTCTGTAGATTGTTTTGGGTGAGGAGAATTACGGATGTAGCGCTGCAGTTGGGATGGCCCCGCCTCACCAAGGCCACCAAAGCGGTCCCGGGCGGCCATTCGTGCTGATGTCGCCTCCAGCTTGACGAAATGTGAAGTACCTGTATTCAGAAGCCCGGATAGAGAAGAGTCTGGATTGTCGCTATACTGAGATGCAGAGATGTTGAGAGAAGCGGTCCTTATGTATGGAGTACCGCTTAAGTCGAATACATATGCAACTAGTATGGTGGGGGGCTATGTGGTCCTTCGCTTGCGCCCAGGGGCTTCCTCAACCTCAACCCATCCCTCTTTCACCTTCGAATCGTGGGAGTGTGGATCGTGGATCTACTACACTTGAATCTGCTATGGTTCGGCATAAGAAAGATGGCTTCTTACGGGGTAGGGGTTCTTCTAGAGGCCGTCTATCTAGGCCACCTCCCCGGGGGAGCGAAACCAATCTTCAGGGAGCTTTCAAAGCTGCATGCTGGGACCTAGGCCACTGCGACCCCAAACGCTGCTCTGGCAAGAAGCTCATGAAGTTAGGGGCGATGCGGGAGCTGGCCATTGGGCAAAAATTTTCTGGCGTGGTAGTTTCGTATGTCACCGCTGGGCTACTTCGTATCTACATAACCTAATAGTAGGAAAATAGACCGAATGCGAAAAGAACGCTATCGCCCACCGATCAAGGTCTAGCCGAAGAGTTTGGCGTTGCTGTTGTAGAGTGCTCATGGGCAAGGGTTAGGGAGGTGCCTTTTGCGAAGATTGGTGGGAAGTGTGAGAGACTATGTAGGCCAAAGAGGACCTGCCACTCTTCAACAAGGGATTCTAATGAAATCTAGTACCATACCTTGTGGCGGCAAATACGGTAAATTATGGGAGGCCGTGGAGGCTTAACTGTGTAGAGGCGCTTGCCGCTTGCTTCTACATCTGCGGGCATCCAGAGTGGGCTGAGGATGTTGTATCACATTTTTCATACGGCAGGGAATTCCTCGAGATTAACTCTTCACTTTTAAAAAGATATGCGGCGTGTGAAAACGAGGAAGAAATCAAGAAGACTGAGGAGGTATGGCTGGAGCAGCTGGAGCGGGAATATGCTGAGAGTAGAGCAAGCGCAGGACCTGCTAGTGACGGAAATGCATGGAAAGGGGGCAACACTAACCGGAAACTAGTAACAGATTTCGGTGGAGAGGATGAGGAGGATGAGGGGAGCCTCGGAATAGAGGATGCGGAGGGTACCGATGAAGCAGGCAGCGAGGGAGAAGAAGAAGGAGATCCATTTGAAATTTCAGACGACACTGAGGATGAAGAAGAAATAGCGGATATCCGCCGACGGATTTTAAACTCGAAACCTTTCGAAAACCCCCTGGACAACAACCCAAAGCCAGTTCCAGAAAAGATAGCGCGACCTATACCGCAACATGCCCAATCAGATGTGGAATCTGACTCCGACAATGGCCTGGACGATGAATTTGACAATATCATTAACGCCACACCGCTGACAGACCACTCTGGGATACGGGCGAAACAAAGAACAAAGGGCAAAGAGCGTGTAGGTGCTATACTCCCTAGAACGGCGATCAGTACACCTAAGAAATAGTAGCAATTAGAAACGTTTTACTCCCACAACTGCTCTTTAACTGTAGTGATTCCAGATATTCGCATCGGGGAAGGGCTTCGTTACGTAATCAAGCAATATCATCACGTGATTGTATATCTCGCGAGGAACTTTTCATAGAGAACACACCCCCGACAGGTCGAAGCTGATTTCACCAATCATAATGAGAGCTCGAAGACTCCCGACGGTACCGCCTTTCCGCGATACATCATGGTTAGGTGACCTGCTGACAGGAAGACAGAACCCTTCGAGGGGGCACCTGTGCCTCTTCTGCTCCGTGCGGACATTTTCCTACCATCCATTAGAGGCCCAACGAAGATACCTCCAATCATCCCGCCCAACCTCAAAACCGCCAAGCGCTGCTGAAGCTGTTCAGGAGGAAGACGACCAGATTTATGGAAATCATGGGCAAATGCAATTGGAAAACTCGTTGGTGGAGGCTAGCAGCCAGGAGAGTGCCATTTGGAACCATCAACTTCCGCCCACCGGTTTGAAATCCGCAGCGGAACGAGGACGGAGGATACCTGTGCAAACTCAAACGATAACACCCCTCGTAAGGAGGGTCTATACGCAAGGGGAGGTTTCTGACCGGTCCCGCTGGCGTGCTTCGACTACATTCAACAGGGGACCACATGATAGGTCTATCCAGGAATCAGAGGAGAGAGATATATACCCGGTAAAAGACGATTTCGTAGGGCTATCAAGCATGAGTAGAGGTGGTAGAGGCGTTTCATTACGATCCAACCCTGAAAACCGGACGACGGGCCAGCGGCAAGCATTCATGGGGCGAGGTTCATTTGGGGCGGTAGGGGCCCGTATTGAAGGGAGGGAATGCGGCGTAGATGCAGAGAGTACCGTTTGGACACCTAACTTTCGCTCACAACACTCAGAGCAACACGACCGGGAAGAAAGACGCAGGTTCTTGGAGCAAAAGGCCAAACGGGAAGGAAGCGAGGAGAGCAACGTCTTTAGCCCTTCAGTTGTGGGGGCCCCTTCAATTGTGAAAGATACGGTGAAGGATTCAATCGGTGTTGATGGTAAAACTGGCGCGGATGTTGCTAGCTTAGAGAGGCAGAGGCGAAGAGAGCGGAAATTTGCCCTAGAGAGAGTCCAAGCATCGGCAAATAATTCCGTCTCTGGTATAGGCCGGGAACGAGCGAGAGGCCGACGACGTGCAGAGGTTGCTGTTGATTATGCTGATGAAGATCTGGGAGGAGCGAAAAGACGAATGCGAAAGAGAGAGAAACCCGGCGGGGCAAAGATTCTAAAAAAGATGCAAAATCCCCCGATACCCATTCTACTTCCCGAGTTTATTAGCGTCGCAAATCTTGCTCGAGTACTGAGGATTAGAACGGAGGACTTTATCAAGAGGATGGAGGTACTAGGGTTCGAAGAGACGCGTTACGACCATGTCCTCAACTCTGAGACAGCTGGGCTGATAGCTATGGAATACAACTATGAGCCTATTACTGAGCACAACGATACAGAAGACATCCGCCCCCGGCAGCCGGCGGATGATGGATCACTTTTAGCTCCGCGGCCGCCAGTGGTGACAATTATGGGCCATGTGGACCACGGTAAAACCACAATCTTAGACTGGCTACGGAATTCTTCGGTCGCAGCGTCAGAACATGGTGGAATCACGCAGCACATTGGTGCTTTCTCCGTCTCTATGCCATCTGGAAAACTCATTACATTCCTCGATACCCCCGGCCATGCCGCCTTTCTAAGTATGCGACAACGAGGCGCAAACGTCACGGATGTTGTCATTCTGGTCGTTGCCGCCGATGATAGTGTCAAACCCCAGACTATCGAAGCTATCAAGCATGCTAAGAACGCAAAGGTCCCAATAGTTGTTGCTATCAGCAAGATTGACAAGGAAGAGGCTAATGTGGAGCGAGTCAAGCTTGACCTAGCTAGGCATGGCGTCGAAGTCGAGGACTTCGGAGGCGACACTCAAGTCGTGTGTGTGAGTGGAAAGACCGGACAGGGGATGGGGGACTTGGAGGAATCAGTTGTTACCCTTTCTGAGATTCTTGATTTACGGGCTGAGACTACTGGGCTTGTCGAAGGGTGGGTTATTGAGGCTTCTACCAAAAAAGAAGGGCGTGTTGCAACAGTCCTAGTTCGCCGTGGTACGTTGCGTGGGGGTGATGTTATCGTCGCGGGCCCAACTTGGGCACGCGTCCGGAGGCTTAGGAATGAAGCCGGTGTCGAGGTGGCTGAAGCTGGTCCTGGTACCCCGGTAGAGATTGATGGTTGGAAGGAACAACCCAACGCTGGCGATGAAGTTCTCCAAGCGCCTGGTGAGGGTAAGGCAAAACGTGTCGTAGAGCTCCGTATTGAGCGAGCAGAGCGGTTTAAGCTAGCAGAGGATATGGAAGCGATCAATGATTCAAGGAAAGCGGAACAGGAGAGGCGAGTCAGCTCTGCCAATAGAGTTGATAGAAGTGAGGCAGAAAGCGAGCAACGAGGCGGCGGAAGCAAACTCAAGGAAGTTCGCTTTATTATCAAAGGGGACGTGAGCGGATCCGTCGAGGCGGTACTGAATAGTGTCTTTGCTCTAGGAAACGATGAAGTCAGGCCCCACATTTTGAGATCCGGAGTAGGGCCTGTCGGGGAGTTCGACCTGGAGCACGCAGCTGCGGCTGGAGGTGAGAGGCGCAAAGTCATTCCTGCGTGAGAACAGCTCCCACTAACCACAACACCAGGACATGTCATATCCTTCAACACGACGGTGGACCCACACATCTCGAGGCAAGCAGAGTTGCGAGGCGTCATGGTCATGGACCATCAAATCATCTACCGGCTTGTGGACGACGTGAAGGCGAAACTGTCCGAGCAGCTGGCCCCGAATATCACGCATCGCGTCACGGGGGAGGCAGAAGTTGCACAGATCTTCGATATCAGCGTTAAAGGCCGGGCAAGCAAGCTTGTTGCAGGATGCAAGGTTCGAAACGGGCTGATTAGTCGGAACGCTAAGGTTAGAGTGCTGCGGGAAAAAGAGGTTATTTATACGGGTATGGTTCCCCAACCCCCCTGACTAGATTCGGTGACCACACAACGCTAGAAGGGCCTTTGATTTACCGCATCCGACGGTGGTGCTGGGTTGACTAACTGAAACCATATAGGCACCCTCGTATCCCTAAAGAACGCGAAGAAGGACATTAGCGAGATACGGAAGGGCGGCGAATGCGGGATGGGGTTTGAGAACTGGGACGACTTCAAGGTGGGAGACCAGGTGCAGAGTTTCGAAGAGGTGGTGGAGAAGAGGACTTTGTGAAAGTTAATTTTTTATTTTTCACGTATTGCAACATGTAAAAAATTAGTGCGCTCCACTCTTTTTTTTTTCTCACTCTCTTCTCCTCTCTAGAAGGGATAACTTAAAAGTATAAAGGAGATCCCCCAGGAGAATGGCGTCGTCGGATAGAATTAAAATTCAAAAAATTCAAAAAAAAACTAATCCAAAAGCAAGGGGGTTGGATTGTTTAAACTGGTTGGTCGGTTGTAGCTTGGCTGGGGATGAAGAGAGAGAGAAGAAGAAGAGAGAGTTGTGTGGGGTTGTCCTCGTGACACAAGTACCAAACGCACAAACGCACAATGACATTCATCGAACTGGTGCTGTCTGTGCTATCTGTCTGTGCAGAAGCGGGCGGGCTGGCTTGGCGCCGGCGAGGGTTGAGGGGGGAGTTGTTGACGGTGCCTGCCCACCTGCCCGCCACCTGCCTGACTGACCCCCCCAACGAACGATCGGCCGATGGGTGATGGGTGACACGGCGGTGGGATGTCGTATTGCATACATGGTCTGTCGTGGTGTGCGGGTGTTGCGACCGACTTGGCCAATTCCAGCGCTGCCCGAGCTGCTGCGGCCGACGTCAACCCTGGGACGTTGCTGGCGATCGGGCGAAAACGTGAGCCATCTCACGATCTCTGTTCCCATGCCGTCCGCGGCAATCGGTGTTTTGGCGGTGCCTTGGGCTTGTCCAGATTCCGACCACCACAACGCGCTCTATAAGTAGCAGATGAGAGCCAATGCAGCCGGCTGCTTGCGAGATGCCCCTTCTGCCCTTTTCCTCGGACAGTCCAAAGGTAAATAGCGGGCTGAGGACGCCCGTGGCTCCATGGCCTGAACTCTGTCCTTCTCGGCCGGTCTCCCGGGCAGTCAGTCCATCGTCCGCCTGTTCGGGCAACGGTCGTTCTTTCTCCAGGGCGTGTGCGGCGCGTGCGGTGTGTAGGTGGGTGCTCGGCATAGGTGCTCTGCTCGGCGTAGGTTTCGAAAGCGTCGCTTGACCGCAGAGGCATATGTTCGATCAGGGCGTCCGTGATGGTGGGATTATTCGGGGGTGATCTCCTGCCTGCGCTGACCACCGACTCTGTTCAGACTACTGCAGCAACAGCAACAGCAACAACAACAACAACAACAACGACGACGACGACGACAACAACAGCTGCTACTACTACTACTGCTGCTGCTGCTGCTGCTGCTGCTGCTGCTGGAGGCCGCTCTAGCCTCCCAGGTGTGCGTAATTCTGCAAACAGCATGGAGTCGAGTCCGAGCGGAGGCAGTAGTGCAGAGAATTGGTTTAACAACTGCAATAGCAATGTGCAGAACGCCCACAGGGCTGAGTTTGTCGATAGTAGGGCGCCCTAGATCCCGTGTGTTGGACGTGACGGGTACTAACGCTGTGCTAGACGACCCGCCCTACTACGTTAATCGGAAGCATCGCTATGGACCTCTGTCTGATTACGCGAAGAATGTGGCTCCTGCTGGGGAGTGCGCCGTGGCCAGCGATAACCCCACTGAGGGGGGAACGCCAGGTTTGTCTGTTCAACATACGAGTGGAGATGGCAGCGAGGAATTTAGGAGTGTAATCGACGATCTGACGATTGAGAATAAGGAGCTGAAACGTAGGCTAAGAAGGCTTGAAACATTGCACTGCTCGCACTTGGAGGAAGATAAGCTCTTCGAGGTTAAGATGCATGGCTTGCCGCTAAACAAGAAGAGGGAATTGGAAGGGATATTGAGAGGTTTTGCTATAGACCTTAAGCAGGGCCCGGATCAGCCCGATTGCCCCCCGACCCCATCTGCGAAAGCGCGCTCAGGCGACCCATCCCCCGCATCTGATACTCGGCTTCAAGACTCCGGTTACGCCTCGCTTTCTGCATCAAGTCACAACTTAGCTGCGGCGCATCTACCAAAAGCCCACTTCAAACACTCTACATCAACGAGGGCCAAGGGGCAAAAAGGATTATCGGCACATGCGGGTAGTGTTGGAGGAAGGGTATATGCTAGGCGCGCTCCCTTAGTACTAGAAAGAGCCAAGATGAAACCTGTTGTGAGAAGATTGGAGCAGCTGTTTACTGGGCGCAAGGCCACCGGCGAACAACCCCTGCGGCAGCATACGGCTCTGCAATCTGTACCGCGCCCTGGTAAAGAATTGGAGACTTCGGGAGAAGGCGCAAGGGAAGCGTGCATCTGCTTGGCAGATACAGACACTTTGGTTGACCCTACGACCAAATCTCGAGACGGCTCAGCTCCACCCCGTTTTGAAGCAGGGCAGCCATCTAGTGCATTATATGCAGGCGGGGCCCAAGAACAACGCCCGACGCATCCGTTAGATCTAGACCCGAATCGCGCCCAATGCCCGGCCGAGAATATCGATTATATCCGTCACCTTGGTGCGTGCTCCCCTAAACAAAGCACCGAGGCAATCCCCCAGCAGGACGAGGGATGGGTTTACCTCAACGTCCTTACAAATATGGCCCAGCTTCACACGATCAATGTGACCCCTGAGTTTGTTCGGAAAGCGATCACTAATCTTAGTGATAAGCTGGAACTGTCAGATGATGGTCGAAAGATTAGATGGAAAGGAGGAAATGAAGGCACCAGCCTGACTAGTGACAGTGGCAGCGGCGGCATCAGCAGCGGGGAGCGGGGTAGCCCAACTTCCCCCGACGAGGAAGAATCTAGCATTTGCGGAGATGGTACGAAAAGGCGGAAACTTGGAAATGGGCAACACGAGCAGATGGCTGGTGGTGACCGCGAATTGGAGCCGGAGCATGTCCCGGCGCTAGCGTCAAAGAAGCGACGGAAGCCGCATGTCGACCTCGATCATAGTACTGAAACTCTGCGTTACCCTCCCGAGGATGACACGTTCGACTACAAGCCTCTATTTTTCCATTCGGGCGCTTATGGCAAAGGGGGTAGATATCCCGGAACTGGCGACTCCGATCCTACATGTTCTCCTCACGCTCCGTGTACATCAATTCGGGGTACCCAACGAGATGACAAGATTCAGTCACTGAAACGTAGGGGAGAGGATGGACCGATTATCTTTTTCAATAGCGCTGATTTCTGCACCGACCTGAGCGGGGACGGAACCGACTTTTCCTCGAGTTATTCAAGTCCGCTTTCTATAGGTCGTGATGCATGCACACAACATGACAAGGCTATCCTAGGGTGTCCACGCCCACCGGCAGTGCGAACAGATTCTGGCTCGACAGACTTTTCCCACCCGCTCACAGAAACACAGCCAGCTGGCTCCGGAGAAGAATTATCGGATGCTAGTAGCGACAAGGCTCTCGCGGACAATATCGCGGCACTGTCCAACGTTAGGTTATCTCCTCGGCAAACCGCGAGTGATGAACAGGACACTCTTCCTGTTGAACTTGAAGCCTCTGGGGTTGGGGGTGTACAGCCAAGCGACAATTTTGCTATCAACGTATCATTCACTGTCACTGGTAACAATTTGCCGTGCTCGGAGACAGATTCATCAACATCATCCTCTCGGATTCGGAAGATTGTCCATAGAATTCTAGAAAATCCAGCAACTGGACATGGAGCCTGCAGTTTAGGGGGAGCTCCAGAGCTCCCAAGGGAACGATACGATCCACCCGTCAAGTACGACGTCATCTCCGCAACTCGGGTTGACCTTCCTCCATTTCAACTACCGCCTGCGACCTATTTCTTCCGTCCGTCATCTCCTTCGGAGGGCTATTCTAGCGATAGCGCTGAAAGTGGTGCCTTGGATACCGACAGCTCTTCACAGTCGCCATATAACCAACAGCCCTCTTTAATCGAAGCCGTCACAAATACGAGAGACAAGACTCTCCCCATTGGCTTTATTCATCCATGGTACATGCTGGAAGTAGATGCTGTTGCTGACACGAGGGACAATCTCGAGGGTAATCTCAAGGACGGGGAATTTGAGGTTGGGGACCTAAGTGCTACGACTGAGGGAAGTGATGGATCCGGTTATGAAAGCGGTGATGATGATATGTCATGACGATTCTGGAAGCGAGGCTTGATGAAGGAGCTAGGAGTAACGCTAACCAGTTTCTCCCAGTCCCCTTTATCTTTTACCTCTGCTCTTTGTCATAGCGTAGTAGTTTTTTTGGGGGTTTAGTTTGGCTTTCTATATTTTTCTCCCACTGCGTATCAGTTTTTCATTGCTCTTTCTTTTGGGTCTTTTTTCTGTAGTATTCTCGACTTACTAGGATAGAGAGAGGGTAGGTGGGGGGGGGGGGGGTTAGGTAAAAGTTACCCGGCCGTATTTTTGTAGTCTAGTTTTTGCTTACTCCAATGAACTACGCCCCGCTTCGTCCCACGTATTTAAAAATTGAAAGAAAGAAGCATTTGTTGTTTTTTTTTTTTTTTTTTTTTTTTTTTTTTGTTTTAGGCCATGGAGTCAGAGAAAGTGAGCCTAGAGAGAGAGAGAGATTTCTTGTACCCTTTTGTATCGAGGAATAATAATAATAATAAGATGATAATAATAATAACCTTGATTCAGTATGTTTTTTGCGAGGAGCATCGTGCGGGGGGGGGGGCTGTATATAGTAGGCAAGATTTTTTTTTTTTTTTTTTTTTTTTAAAAAATAAAAATAAAAATAAAAATAAAAATAAAAATAAAATAAAAACAACAGAGGCCTTCCTTCCTTCCAATTTACCCTTTTGCTCCCCCCCCCCCTTCCCCTTCCCCTCCCCCTCCCCCTCCCCCTCTCCCCGACTACTACTACTACTACTACTACTACTACTACTACTACTACTACTACTACGCCTCTTTCTTTCTTTCTTTCTTTCTCTCTCTTTCTCTCTCCACAACACAAAACACAAAACCCAAAACCCCCTCCACCGACCCAATCAACCAATCAACCGACTGACTGACTGACTGACTGACTGACTGACCGGGGTGTATGTATGTGGGCAAAGTAAAGGGTAAAGGGTAAAAAAAAAAAAAAAAGGTCTACGTCAGCGACTTGTAGTCCGCCGTCTAGGCTGCCGTGCCTTTTTTTTTTTTTTTTTTTTTTTTTTTTTGGGGGGTTTTGGTTGGGTTTTGGTTGGGTTTTGGTTGGGTTTTTGTTTGGTTGGGTTTTTGTTTGGTATATGATAGAGACCGGTTGGGCGGGGAGGGAGAGAGAGAGGGAGGGAGAGGCTTTGGCGGTTGGGTTTATTCGGTATTCGGGGCGAACGCGGTGTTGTCTTGGGGGGTTTCGGCTTGGGAAAACACACACGCACGCCACGCACGCATGCATGCACGGGTTCGGTGATATTTTCTCTCTTTCTCGCCACGGCGATTTTTTTTTAAATTTTTTTTTGTTTTTTTTGTTTTTTTTTTTCAGAAAGAAGGAAAGAAAAGAAGCACACGCCTTTTTCTGCGGCTGAGGTTGTGTTTACGTACTTTGTATAGTCCGAAACGAACGAACGGGTGGTTTTAGGGCCTTTCTAGAAGGAAAAAAAAAAAAAAAAAAAAAAAAACCATTAGGGCTGACGCTCGGAGGAGGGGAGGGGGCTGATGTTTTTTTTTTTTCTCTGTTTGTGGAGGAGGAGGAGGAGGAGGAGGAGGAGGGAGAGGGACCAGGGGGAGTGCGGAGAGTGGAGAGCGGAGAGCGGAGAACGGATGGATGGATGGTATGGGATAATGATGCTGACGATGCCCTGCCCTGCCCTGCTGTTTGTTTGACTCATGTATGTATGTTATATATTACTGTTATTATATATTATCATTTTGTGGGCGCTGGTGGGGCGGCGAATGTCTGGAACTGGAACTGGAACTGTTAGGCTTCCCTCTGTCTGTCTCTCCGTCTCTCTCTCCGCAGGCAGGTCCATTCCCCCCCCCCCCCCCCCCCCCCCCCCCCCC
>JAJDFE020000567.1:0-24648 GCA_021527465.2 Geoglossum glabrum | reverse complement strand
ATTAGAAGTCGAGGAAGTTCTTTCTTTTGAACATTTCGCGGTAGTAGTTTTCTTCTTTTTGGCGCTGCTCTTTTAGGCGTTTTAAACGGTCTTCTTCTTCACGCTGATCTGCGAGCTGACGATTGATCGTCTCTAAATACCAAGGACCCACTAAGCTTAAGCTTTCTCGCCACTTAGGTATAAACTCTTCAAAGTCAGATTTAAATACCGCGAACTCAGATTGCACGAAAAAACGTGCCCATTTTTCAACAAAACCCGTCAGCGGCATCGACCGTGGATATTGAGTTTTAGCAATCCCAGACGTTTGCACAGGGCCAAACTCATTCATAAGCCCCGCTGGCAACGCCAACTTCTCTTTACTGCCAAGCGGAATAAACGAAACTTCGGCTGTTAGGTTATTCACCAGCACGCGCTCATCAGAAGCATCAAGAATAACTAAACCATTTTTAACTTCAATACGACTGAATAAATTTTCGATATAGATGGGGCGCGCCTCTGCCCGCACCATCATCTGCCCTTTCAAGAGCTTAACTCTATGGGCATTAAAACGTTTTAATTCTGAATTTTTAAGAAGACGAATTTCACCGCCACCAAAATTCAAAACCGCCGCATCATTTTCGCTGCGAATCGAACACGTCAAAATATTCTTAAGACAGTTTTTCGGAGCCGTAATCAACTCGGCCTTCACTTTAACATCTAAGAAGCTAAGAAGAATAAAAAGAAATAAACGAAAGAGTTTTTCGTTCATAATTCAATGGCGCGAAGTGCGCTTTCGGCGGTTGAAGCAATTTCTCTTTGCGGAAAAGTCTTGATCACAGTTTCATAAAATAAAACCGCTTCATCATGACGATCTTGGGATTCAAACACTTTGGCGGCACGTAAAAGCGCGTAACCCGTGAGCTCTAATTCAGGATACAAATCGACCATTTTGTTCACGTTCTGAACCACTTGGTCATACTCTTGAAGCTGATAATAAGACTCAACTGAGAAAAACAAAGCTTCAGGAATCTGCGCGCAATACGGGTGATTACGAATAACTTGCCCGAAAAATTTGGCCGCTTCTGGATATTTTTTATCTCTGAAGCTCGCTTTGCCTTTTTCGAAAAGATCTAAAGCTTTCATCTCAACCAGAGAAGTACTAGTCGGTTTTGTTACAACACTTGCTAATGAGCGAAGTTGATAACTCGCTTCGCCTGGGCCCTTTTCTTTAACGGCCTCTGGTAAGAGAGTGGCCACATACTGCTTGAATTCTAAAAATTCATGGCGATCGATATCGTTGCGGAATTCTTTTTCTTTTATTTTTTCTTTAAGATGAGAGATTTCAGCGATGTATTTATCAGGTCGGCTGTAATAGGAACGCAGCTCGGACTGCAGATAGATAATACCTGAAGTTAAAATTAAACAATATGATAAAAACACACCGCTTTTCATCATCTTAGCTATCGGTAGCTCAAGTGATTCTCTCGAGGAGAACTCGCGGTTTTACCGAGACTGAAAATAAAACTCGACCTAGGTCAGAGTTCTATTTTGAGATTACATCTCTTCAGGCGCAGCGATGTTAAGAACCTTCAGACCTTGTTTCAAAGTGACGCGTGTGGCATTCACTAGGGCGATACGGGCTGGGGCCAGGCTTTCATCGCCGCCGATAATACGGTGGTTTTGATAGAAACGGTTAAAGATAGCGCAAACCTCTAAAAGGTAATTGGCCACAATGTTCGGCTTCATTTGCTGAAAGGCGTTTGATAAAGCCAGTTCATACTCAAGAAGCTTCTTCATCAGTTCAATTTCTTCAATTGATGTCGGAATCGCAGCAAAAGTCGCCGGCACGTCTTTGCCATACTTGCGCAGAATACTCGCGCAGCGCACGTGACAGTACTGAACATAAGGTCCGCTGTCCCCGTCAAAGCTCAAAGCGCGATCCCAATCAAATTCAACGTTCTTCACGCGATCGTTAACGAGATCGTTGAAGGTGATGGCTCCCACAGCCACTTGTTCGGCGGTGAGATCAAGATTTTTAATATCAGGATTTTTGGCGCGAATAATATCTTTAACTAAGGCCACCGCTTGATTCAAAACGTCTTTAAAACGAATGATATTGCCTTTACGACTCGAAATCTTAGCGCCGTCTTTGAAGCGAATCATACCGAAACCAATATGCTGACATTGGTCAGCCCATTCGTAGCCCATTTTTTTCAAAACGGTGAAAACTTGTTTAAAATGAAAGTTCTGATCAATACCTACAACATATAAGTTCAAGTCTGACTTTAACTCTTCATGACGATAAAAGGCGCTGGCTAAATCACGAGTGGCGTAAAGTGACGCTCCATCAGATTTACGAATCAAGCAAGGAGCCATTCCCTCAGCAGTTAAATCAACAACCTGAGCGCCTTCGCTTTCGATCAATAAATTCTTGGCTTGTAGCCTTTTAACAACATCATCGAGGCGATCATTATAGAAAGACTCCCCGCGCACAAGATCATGTTTAACGCCTAAACGTTTCCAGATCTCTTCGAAGTCTTTCATCGAGATTTCGATAAATTTCTTCCAGAGAGCTGTGACTTCGGCGTCACCTTCTTCAAGTTTTTTGAAGGTGATAGCGCCCTCTTGTTCATATTCAGGATGAGCTTCTACTTCTTGGTGAAACTTAACATAAAGGCCATAAAGCGATTCAAACGGATCTTTATCAAATGGGAATTCATGACCCCACTTTTTATAAGCCCATGCCAATTTACCGAATTGCGAGCCCCAATCGCCTAAGTGATTGAGTCCAACAACATTGTATCCTTGAGTTTCAGCTAGGTTTCGGATGGCCTGACCAATTACCGTGGCGCGCAGGTGACCCACATGCATAGGTTTTGCAACATTTGGTGAAGAGTAATCGATAACAACTTTTTTACCTGTGCCTTTTTGACCATAACCTAGACGCGCTTCGTTTTTAATTTGGTCATTTAAGTTCTTAAATAGAACCTCTGGCTTGAAATAAAAATTAATAAAACCCGCAACTGGTTCCACTTTGTCGAGGTATTCGAAATTTTTACCGTTTAAAGCCGTGGCGAATTCAATAGCAATTAATGGTGGTGCTTTTTTCAACTCTTTTGCGAGCCAAAATATAGGAACAGAGAGATGTCCAAATTTTACATCTTTGGGAATCTCGAGAAGAGAAAGCACTTTCTCAGGCGAACAACCTAAAACCGGCGCGACATCATTTGCTAATTTTGATCTGAGTAGAGTCAACATTTTTTTGACCTTAACAGAAAATTAAATTTTTTGAAAGAACTGAACGATACCCTTGACCTGATTTTAGCTTTTCACTACTTTGCTCCCTCACTTTCAAAAATATTTTCTCGTGAAAAAGGGAGCAACTGTGAATAAAGCCGAACTCATCGACAAAGTTTCTAAAAAAACAAAATTTACTAAGACTCAATCTGAATTGGTTCTTGATGCAGCTATTGAAATCATTCAAAAATCAGTATCATCTGGTGAGGAAGTAAAAATTGTTGGTTTTGGAACGTTTGATCGTGCGGCTCGTAAACAGCGCAATGGCCGCAACCCTAAGACTGGTTCTACTATCGTAATCCCAGCGGTTCGCGTTCCACGCTTCCGTCCAGGCAAAGAGTTCAAACACTTGGTAGATCCAGATGTTCACGCTCCTACTGCTGCTGCCACTGCAGCCGCTGCCGCAAACTTAGCTCACGTTTAAGTTTCTCTTGGGCGGCTAGGCCGCCATAGAAATCTTCGATTTCTACTTCCACATAGATGTAGTGATGACTCTTTCTTTTAAGCGACTCAGATCTTCTTTAGACGATCTGAGTGCTTGAAGACTTTGTGCTGATTGATTTGCATCTTTGGCTCGAGCCGTAGCCCCTGCCTGTTCAGTGATTTTCTGTTTCAAAGATTTAAGCTCTAACCAATTCTCTGCGTAAACGTAATTGTTTCGATTTCGGCTATTAATAGCTTTCAAAGTTTGGCTGGTGATTCCATCAAAACGCTTTTGCCATGAACGAAAATAATCACGCAGGGCAGAAGATTTATCTTTCAAAACCTTCTGCTGCTTTAAAAAATCACCGAGCTGCTCATCTGCACGACTAGCCAACTTGATCAATTGGACACGCTCGTTAGCTGACCAGTGGGTCAAACCTTTACGGTGAGCACTCAGCTCCCCACGGAAATCTTTATCACCTGAACCCACTTCGAGCGGAGCTTGAGATTTTAATCTCTCATTCTCACCTTCAAATTGAACCTGAATATCGTAGAGGCCTGGCTTGAGATTGTACTTTTTCAAGTCGACCTTACGCTCCTCTAAAGTTTTGAGGCGAATTTGTCTGTAGTAGCTGCGAGTGCCGACTACCGAACCCAAACGACCTACGATTTTCAGGCTCATTGGGTAATGAGAGCTAGCATTGGTTTGAATCTCAAGAGTCGGCTCAGGCGATTTATTGCCCCGAACGACCGCCTTAATTGTTGAAGGCGCTACATTTTCTTCAAGCGGCACAGCTGGCTCTGCCACAACTGGGGCTTCAGGCGCTTTTTCTGGCAACGCTTCGACCGGAGGTGGCTCTTGCATCACTGGCGCTGGCTCAGCCTGCGGTGGCAGCTGCGGAGCAGGCATGACCTGACGAGAGCCGGCCATCATCTGCAGGGCTTTATTTTTAGTTTTTAAATAGAGATCAGCGTAATCTTGGTAGGAGTTCCAAAATAAAGCGGTGACGGCCGAGCCAAGAATTAAAATTAAGATAGCCGTACTTAATAACCATCTTTGCGACGGACTCATTTCTTGAAAACGATCCCAAAGCGAAAGGCGACGAGCAAAAACATTAGTCTGCGTCACCTCAGGATCAGCTTTTGAACGAGGCGCTGACGGTTTCGAATCTTTTTTAGCCTCTTTTTTAGGCAATTCTTGCGGAGCTTTTACTTTCTGTGTCAAATCCGGCCCTACCGCTTCGGGTGGACGTTCTTCAGGTAAAGGAAGTTGTGGCTGTCTCTGAATTTCAACGCTATCAAGAATCTCTCTACGACTGAGCGTCGGTGTAACTGTCGTAATCACATCTTCTAACTCTAAATCAGCGGCCTCACCATGAAAGATTTCAAGCGCGGTCACTCGGTACCACTCTTTCATTCCTTCACGCCAAGCGTAATCAGACCAAAGAACTTCTCCGGTCTTGAGCTTGCGCTTTACATCTGAAGTTTTGAATGGGCCTTTTTGCTTGAAACTCTTGGTCTCTTTAACTTTCGAAAGAATGATCCAGTCATCTTCATTGGTCGTATCAACGGCATGAGCGAGCTGAAAATGCTCCCGCAGCGTCTGAAACTCAGCCGCCGCTCTCCAGCGCTCTTCACCTTCTTTAAATAGAAGGTCGAGCGGACCGATGTCTCCCTTTTCGATGGCGCGAATCAGCGTCGCATCGGGAATCGGGCCCTCAGTCTTGCCTTTTTTCTGCAGATACCACAAAGCTGTTAATCTCCTGTGCCGTGTTTGACTTAAAAAGCGTAACACAGTTAGATGAATTGACCAGTCAATTTGAGTTCCGGAGGTATCATGAAATTAAAGATTGCGATTTTACTTACCCTTATTGCTATTGGCCTTCATGCCTACCTGACACTTCACTATTACGATCTCAATTACGGCATGCCGTCAGGCGAAAGCGTGTGTAACGTGAGTGAAAAGTTTAATTGTGATTCAGTTTCGATGAGCCAGTTTTCTACGTTTCTTGGCGCCCCGCTTGCTCTTTGGGGAGCGGCCACAAACATCGTTCTCGTTATTCTTTTATTGGGTTGGATGATTGGATGGACAGATAATATTTCTCTTCTTTCACGCTCCGCTTTTGTTCTTAGCTTATTTACTGTGAGTGCCTCAGTCGTCATGGGCGCCATCTCGTTATTATTTCTCAACGCTTATTGTCTCTTCTGTATGGGCGCCTACGTTCTTTCATTTGTGACGGCTCCGCTGATTTATCAAGAGCTTGATGAGAGCCCTGATTTAGGCAAGACACTGAAAGAATGGTTGGCCGCTCGAACTTATTTAGGATTTATCGCGCTGATTCCGGTGCTTGTTGCTTTTGGTCACTTGTCAGTGACTCGTCAGCCAGAAACGGCGGCTATTCAAAAACAAGCCAGTTTATTCGCCAATCAATGGGCTGGTGCTGTTGTAAATACTTTTGAGCAACCTCCTATGCTTGTTCAGGGCGATACCTCTGCAGCACCGAAAATGGTGATCGCTGAGTTTGCGGACTTCAGATGTCACCACTGCAAAAATGCCGCTCCGGCTTTAAAATCATTTGTTAAATCTCGCCCTGATGTACAGCTTCAGTTCTTTGTTTTCCCGTTAGAAAAAGTTCCTGAAACTGACCCTGAAAATAAATGCATCTCTTGCAACTTAGCTAAAGCGGTGGTTTGCACCGGCACTGATTCTCAAAAAGGCTGGGCAATGCATGATAAGATTTTTGCTGCGCAAGACGAGATCATTGGCATGTCAGCAGAAAAGGTAAATAACAAAGTGGCTGAGTACGCTAAAGATTTAGGTCTGAATGAAACTGAGTTCGCAACTTGCTACAAAAGCGCCGAAACTCACAATCGTATTAAAGCGACCACTCAGATGGGTGAAAAAGCGATGGTGCAAAGCACTCCGACAATTTTCGTAAATGGTAAGAAGCTCGCAAATGGTCAGCTTCTGCCCGTCTTAGAGGGCGTTTATAAAACGCTGAAATAGTTTTAAAAAGTTAAAGTAAAACTTGAGCTGTCGGCTTTTTAGATAAAGCCGGCTAGAATATTCCAGATTTTGTCTGTGAAGTCGTTGTAAACAACCAGGAATGGTTGACCTAGTGAACTATTGAAATCCATTAAGAAAGCTGCAACAACACCCGCAATAACGACATAACTCACAACTCGAAGCGCCCATACTGTTGAACGCAAATCTTCGAGAGCACAGTCTTTGGCAATTCTCTCGATTTGTTTAACTGCTGCTTTAAGTTCTTCAAAGTGGGCAATCACGTGATCTAGCATCTCTTGCTGACGAGACACATTCAGAGTGGCAAGTCCCGGAAGGTTGCGTTTCGCTTCGATAGCTTCGATAAGTCCTTTACAGTGACTAATGTGGGCTGAGGCACGAACGATAAAACTCGGAAAGTGACTCTTGAGCTGAACGTAACGATCAAGATCAGAAACTGCACTTGCATAATCGGCTCTCACTACGGCGACAAGAACGACATGTTTCAAACTGTCGATTTTACCCACTGATTGATTCGCAAGCTTCTGCGAAATCGTTCGCTGAATAATTAACTCTTTTTCTTTTTCTAGCTTGCTATAATCCACACTTTTAGCTGCCACTTGAATCGCCCTTCAGTATTGCTTTTGCCTTAGCTTCTCATCGGACGACTTAGGTCTAGGATTAACCATAACGCGCTGCGATTGGGTCAGATTTTTGACAGAAAGTGTATTTTTCTGAAACACTTTAGTCATACCAAGGAGTGGTAGTAATGAAAGAAGGATCTTTCCAGTCGGAGATGAAAGGTATTGATTTTGCCAGTGGCCAGGCGGACGAGTGGAAACTCGATAATGTCCCCCTACCCAACCAAATACCAGTGGGTCTCGATTTCTCGCAAATCCCACAAAACATTATCAAGTCTGGCGTTGTCGACGCGTTGATCAGCCAAAATGATGATTTAATGTCTCGCTTGGGTGTAGCTATTCGCCGTGTGGCTATGCTTGAAGAAAAAGTCAGCGATGCACGCACAGAAACTGATCGCTATCGTTCGCAATATGAAAATCTCAATGATCAACTTTTAGTTTTAAAAGAAAAAAGTCGCTCACTTTATGAACGTAAAGATCGCGAAGAAGGCGAATACCTTTCTTTGCAAGATCAAATTCGCCTGCTTGAAATTCGTTACGGCGAGCTCTATGCACAATCACAAAACAAAGAAGCGCAGTTACTTAAGCAATTTGAAAATGAAGTGAAAGAACTTGAGCGCCTCAAGCGTTACCGCACTCGCGTGAACCGCGCAGCTGCAGGCCTTAAAAAATCAGCCCATGAAAAGTGGCAAGCCGAAGTGAAATTCGCCCAAAGCGAAAAGACGCAAGAGAGCTTACGCATTTCTTTAAATGAATCAGCTCAGTATATTCAAGAGCTCACTAGAGAACATAAAGCCCAGTCACAAAAAATGATTGAGCAGTATGAGACGCGTATCACTGATTTCAAAACCAAGTTATCTGAAGTGAGTCAGCAGAATGAGAACCTGGGCGAAAAGATGCACCAATTCGATACTTTAATCGAAGATAAGATGCGCCTTGAGAACCAAGTGATTCTACTCGAGCGTCGCGAACAAGAAGAAAAAGTTCGCACGGCCGCCGAAGTGTCTGACTTACAAAAAGCTTTAGCTCGTTACCGTAACGAAGCGAAAGAACTCGCCATCGAACTTGAAACTACGACGGCTGATTTTGCTGGTGCTCAGACTGAGCTTTCTCAAACGACGACTGATAAAAAGGCGCTAGAAGAGCAAGTAGAAAACCTACAAGTGCTCTGGAGAAATCAGCAGCTTCAAATCGAGAAGTCCCAAGAAAAGGTCAATTCTCTTCAGAGACTCAACCAAGAGCTTTCTGTAGCGATCAACCAGTATCGCCGCGACATCCGCGAACTCAAACAAAACGCCGACACTGAAGCCCACGGTTAGTGGGCGGCGGTATTCCCGCCCACCCCACGGTTAATTAAAAAACCCAATCTTGCGATTGGGTTTTTTATTAATTAATTTCGGCGGCGGATTGCGAGCGAGGACTACTCGCCGTCTTCTTCCATTGGATAATCGAGGCCGAAGGCCTTCACGCGGCGAATGATGCCTTCAGGGCCTTTCGTACGCTTTTCGGCTTCAGTCATGAACTGAGCGAAAATAAATGCATTGTGCGCCTTCTCTTCACTCTCGTAGACTTCGATTTGCGAAAGATCGCCGGTTTCGAAGAGACGAATGAAATCTTTTTGGGCAGCACAGATTTTTACGTTCTTACCAAGATTGGTTTTCATATCTTTTAAAAGATCAAGAAATGGCGTCAGTCCGCTCGAACCTACAAAGTTCAAAGCTTCTAAATTAAAAATGACTTTTTTATCTGCAAAAATTTGGCGACAGCGCATGCGAAGTGCATCGGCGCTTTCAAAATCTAACTGTCCCGCTAGAGAGACAACATAAATTCCATCACGGGCTTCAACTTTTGCTTCCATAATTCACCTCTAAATGGGACACGACTTTGATCTTGCAAGTCTCAGTTTGTACTTTCAGTTTAAACTTAATTTTTTAGAATTATCAGTCCAGATTCTAAAGGCAGCTTGTCATTGCATCTGGTTTTTTCTAAGCTGAATTAGCTCTTATAAAAGGCCAGTACAAAATGTCTAAAGCTCAAAAAGCCAATAGTTCTAAGCTGCTCTCATTTCTTATATCTCCTAGCGCCCTCGGCTTATATATAACCCTGGCGCTCGCCACCCTCGCCTTCTTTTACTATCAAGCCCGCCAAAGCTCAGATCAGTTGCAAAACGTTTTTAAAGTGATCAATGACGTAGATCAGAAATCTATCGATTATCGCCTCAGATTTCGTGGTCCGCGACCTGCTGACCCGAATGTCGCCGTCTTAGCTGTCGACGATAGATCAATTGAAATGGTCGGACGCTGGCCGTGGCCTCGCGAAACTTTAGCGCGAGCACTCGCCAATGCTTTCGATAACGGTGCTAAAGTTATTGCGGCCGACGTGGTGTGGAGCGAACCGACTGATCGCCCTGAAGTCCGCTTCGCCGAAAAACTTTCAGGCGTTGTCGGTCTACCACAAGACAAAGTCAACGATCTCCTTGTCCAGAGCGACAATGATCGCCAGTTAGCTGAGTTTATTACCAAGTACAAATCACAATTTATACTTGGTAACTTTTTTGAATCTCAGCAAAATAATATTCCTGCACGATCGACACCTTGCCTCGATATCGTATTTAAAAATTCTCTGCTTCAACAAGCTGTCGACAGCCAAGAGCGACCTTTCATTGTAACCGATGATCGCGAAATTACCTTTAATGAAAAGATTGGCGGCGCCTACGAGCAAGCCCTTAATGACCTCGGCGACTCAATGAAGCCAGCGAATTTCGCCAGTCTTTCTTATATCGAACAACAACAGCTACAAGACAAAATTCTGCATGAAAAATTAAACTTCTGTGTCTATAGTTTTCTCAATGTTGAAAAAGATGAGGTAGCTAAAAATCTTGCCGCCAATTGGGACGCTTTGGCGGGCGAAATTTTCGATGGCAAACCTCCCGCCGCATCGTTCGACGAGTGGGTGAATTTTCTTGACCAAAATTCGCTTAAAAACGCTGTGCCAGAGACATTTGCTTGGACACTTAATATCCCCGGCGTAACAACCAACGGCGCGAATCACGGCTATTTTAATGCTAAACTCGATGCTGATGGCACGATTCGACAATCTCAACTTCTATCTCGAACTGGCAGCCGATACTTTCCGTCTATTTCGCTACTCGCCTATCTTAGTGCAGTTAAGGGCAATGCTGAAATCGCAATCAGCCAGTTAGAAAAAAATATCGAAAAGCGTGGTATTGAGACTTTCAAAATAAATAACGAAGAAGGCGAAAAAATCTCAACAGTGCCGACAAATTTTGAAGGCTACTTGATGATCAACTACGCCGGTCGCGGTCATACAATTCCACATGCTTCGATTGCTGATCTATTGAACCCTAGCAAAGCCACAATTCAGGTCACGCAATATTCTAAAGATGCTACAACTGGAAAATGGCAAGATACTGTTTCTGAAATTGATAAGAAAACATTTTTGAAAGATAAAATATTTGTTCTGGGCGCAACAGCAATTGCCGTATTCGACTTACGAGTGACTCCATTTGATGAAAACTTTCCGGGAGTTGAAACTCACGCGAACGTCATCGATAACCTCTTAAGAAAAGACTTTCTATACCATAGTGCTGAAGAAGATCTGCAAATGCCGGTGGCAATGCTCGTTCTCGGGGCGGCACTTTCTTTTTCAATTGCCTATGCGGGCGCTCTCGTCGGTCTCTTGCTTTCATTCTTCTGCGCTGTTGCTATAGCGCTCTGCGACCGCTACTTCTTATTCTCGCAAGGTATCGTCGTCTCTATCGCCTTCCCGCTCTTTCAAACACTGTTCACTTATATGGCGCTCACATTCTACAAATACCTCACTGAAGAGCGCAGTAAAAAAGAACTTCGTCAGACTTTCTCGAAATATGTATCTCCGCAGATCGTTGAAGAGGTTTTGCGTGACCCGAAAAACTTAGAGCTGGGTGGACGCAAAGAAAAAATCACGGTTTTCTTCTCGGATGTTCGTGGCTTTACTACAATCTCTGAAAAGCTGACTCCTCTTGAACTTTCAGATTTGTTGAACTCTTATTTAACACCGATGACCGATTTAGTTTTCCACAATAAGGGCACTCTAGATAAATATATGGGCGATGCCATTATGGCGTTCTTCGGCGCCCCTCTCCATATGGAAGACCATGCCAAGTGGGCCTGCCGCTGCGCCCTTCAGCATTTAGTGAAACTCGAAGAGTTAAGAAAAGAATATATCGCTAAAGGTTTACCGCAAATCGATATCGGTATTGGCCTTAACACCGGCGAGTGTTCGGTGGGCAACATGGGCTCTCAAACTGTTCGTAACTACACGGTCATGGGCGATACAGTGAATTTAGCTTCGCGCCTTGAAGGTATTAATAAAGAGTACGGCACTAAAATTATTATTAGTGAATTTACTTTCTTAGAAGTGAAAGACAGCTTTACGGCTCGGCCTATTGATCGCGTGCGTGTCAAAGGCAAAAACCAACCGGTCGAAATTTATGAGCTCGTCTGTGAAGGGCGTCCAACCGCGCTGAAGCAAGCTCCACTAGAAGCTTTTCAGAAGGGCTACATGGCGTATTATCAAAAAGATTTTGCCTCGGCCATAGAGCATTTTAAGAAGGCCCACAGCTCTGAACTGCCAGACCCAACCGCTGAAATGTATATTGAGCGCTGCGAAGCTTACATCGCCACCCCTCCCCCGGCAGATTGGGACGGCGTATTCATAATGACCACAAAATAAACTTCACCCCAAGGCTGTCTTATAATTTGCAAAGGCCCAGAACCCAAAGGTATGCTTTTTCGAGCAATATCATGGGTATCAGAGTATTTTTTCTTCTTAGTTTTATTCTTCTTTCGCATCCAAGTTTTGCGCAACTGGGCGACGTGGGCGGCATCACCCTCAACGGCGACAGCGTTTCACGTGATTACGAAACTCGCACGGTGACTCTTGAAGGCAATGTTAAGATCACGATTGGTGATCAAACTCTGGCTTGCGATAAAGCTTCAGTGAATTTACAAAAAAACGAAGTCATTGCCGCCGGCAATATTCTTCTCACTTCGCCGACCACATCTATTCAAGCCACAAAGATGACTTACAACTATAAAACTAAAACCGGTCAGATTGACGACGGCTTTATTCAAGCTGGGCAAGTTGTCTTCGAAGGTAAAAAGGTCGAGCGCACCGGCGAAAACACTTATATCGCTAAAGATGCTCGTTACACATCCTGCACGACATGTCCTGCGGCCTGGAGCTTTTCAGGGAGCCGTATCGATGCTGAAGTGGGCGGTTACGCTTACATTAAGTACCCGGTTCTGCGCCTAGCTGACTTTCCGGTATTTATTTTGCCGCGTATTTTGATTCCGCTAAAGACTGAGCGTCAAAGCGGTATTCTCGTCCCTTCTTTAGAGTTCTCTTCTAAGGGTGGTGCGGCTGTGAGTGAGAGCGTCTTCTGGGCCATCAGCCCTAGTCAGGATGCCACCTTCACCTTCACCCACTACGAAAAAAGAGGTTTAAAAACTCAAGGTGAATACCGCTACATGCTCAACGAGAATAGTTCGGGTATTTTGCAGACGGCTTACTTACGTGACCGCGCTTTCACCGAAGATGGACGCTCAAATTCTGATGAGACCACAATGTACCGCTCGTTCGTGCACTATAAGCATTACTACGAGTTACCAGACGATATGATTCAGCGAACTAATTTAAACTTAGTTTCAGATCTTCGTTATCCGCGAGATTTCAGTGATGACCTTGAAGGTCACGGGCAATCAGCGCTAGAGAATTCAGTTTCTCTGACAAAAAATACCGAGACCCAGCACCGCAGTGTTGAAGCCGCCTACTACATCAACCTTTTACAATCTGATAGTCAGTCGTCGAATGATCGCGCCGTCCATCGCTTTCCTGAAATTAATTATAATATTACCGAGCAAGAACTGGGTAACAGCGGGCTTTACGCCAAGTTTGATTTCAATTACGTCAATTTCTCTCGCAAAGATTTCAGTTATGATGACACCGAACTTTTAACTCCTGGTGAAAACACCTCTCGCCGTGTGAAAGATGAAAATGATGGAGTGTATGATCCATCGACGGATTTCATTCGCACCGGCCACCGTATGATTATTGCTCCGTCAATTTCTTATCCGTTTCGTATCGGCACACTCTTCGATGTTGTACCAACTGTCACCTACAATGAAACTCAGTACCGCTTCAATGCGACTCCAGATAACGGCACGACTTGCCCCGTGGGATTCGATTGCGGCCAAAACGCCGTTCGCCGATATGTACAAACCGACCTTGCATTACGAACGAAAACCAGTTTAGTTTTCGGAGTCGATAGTCCAACCACTCATCGTTACAAACACGAAATCGTACCTGAGCTTATTTTTTCAACCATTCCTTGGGTTGAAAGACCTAATCACGTTTTCTTTGGTGATTTCGAAGATCAACCTTACTCTCGTCGTGCCGAGCAAGTGACCAATGATGACTTTTACGGGACATCAAAATTGCAATTCGATTATAAAGATCGTCTCTTCGATAAACGCTTAGCTACTTTTGTGATTTCGAATCACTTAATTCGCAAACAGTATAGCGGAGACGTCGCCAGCTATAACAAGCTGGCCACTTTCAGATTAAAACAGTCTTATGATTTTGACGAAGAAGGCCGTGATGACCCGCAACCTTGGTCGCCGATCAATGCCCTTCTTGATATTCGTGGTGATAAATTCGAAACCCATACCATCGCCGATTATTACCCGTACGGTAAAGTCACCAACTGGTCGACTCGTCTGCGCTATACAACCACGCTCAAAAACTTCGTTGAACTCACGTACACTCGCGAGCAGTTCGTCGATGAGAAAAATGCCAACAGCCTCAGTAAAGAGATCGAAAACTACGGTTTTGGCACTGGCTTTAAATTAAAATATTTTGGCTTCGTCGGCCGCGCCAATTTCTCGGCTGTAACTCAGCTTTTCGAAGGTTGGGAATATATCGCCACCGCTAAACCACCTGGTGACTGTTGGACCATCGACTTCAAACAAAGTGAAACCGTCGGTTACGACTTAACAACAAAACTCAATATCAACTTTGAATTCGGCGGCGCGATCTAGAAATTTAAAGTAAGGCCTAAAGCCGGAGCTGATAAATGCGATTCAGCATCCATCGCCACTGACGGAAACACTGCCACTTCAGTCTTCTCTAAATTCTTGATGGAACGATTGTAAACGTTGTCTGGATTCAAACGATCTTCTTCGCGCTGCTCAAGTTGCTTCGGTAAATAATAAACCGTGTAGTAACCCAAAGCGATACCTGCATAAAGACCTAATGAAGCTCCACGGGCTACGCGCTGAAGATTGTCGCCTGGCTTATCAACGAACGCCAATGAAGCCGCGCCCACAAGGGTTCCGGCCAGAACACCATATGTGCAACTCATGATAAATTCTTTTTCTGGATTCCCACCCTGTGCATATGCAGTTGATGGAAGCGCTGATAGAACCAAAGAAGCCAAAACCGCTGAGGCAGCGAGTGATATCTTAACTGAATAAACTAGCGATTTTACGAGCCCGCGGTTGTTCGATCTGAGTTGCATACAATTAGTGTTACATAAACCCTAGCGCCTCGCAAATTCGATCAAAAATCGTCTAGTAAATTGATCAAGCCATTTTGACTAACTGCGGCAATCAAAAGTCCCGCCTCGAGATGTTCAGCCGCCCGTCGAAGCCGCTGAAGTTGCCGACTAGAAACAACTCCGCCACTAAAACCAGAGCCCCGATCAAAATCATCACGCACCTTTTTCACTTCAATAACAAAAAGAATGCCCGCCGGGTCGCGAGCTAAAATATCAACTTCAGCATAGGGAGTTTTAAAACGGCGGGCGTAAAGGCTCCAGCCCGAAAGACGTAAATATTCGGCAACAGAATTTTCTGCTGTCGCACCTAACTTATGGAGCGAATAACTCTTTAACTCCGCTGAAAGTTCGGCGGTGGACATCTGTGGCGCCCAATTTTTTGAGCGCTTTTTTATGCACTTTCGTGGCGTAACCTTTATGAATTTCAAAACCATAGCCAGGATAGTCTTGCGAAATTCGCACCAACTCTTCATCCCGCTCAACTTTAGCAACAATTGATGCTGCACCAATTGGGAGCGCACGAAGATCGCCTTTGATCACGCAGGTTTGTTGAATATCGAGAGTTTTAATTTTTTTATTACCATCGATGAGCAAGTGACAGTCCGACCACTTGTCCGCCGCGATTTGCAGATTTTCAAAAGCTCTTTGCATAGCGAGCAAAGAAGCAAAATGAATATTGAGTTCTTCAATTTCACGAACTGTCGCAAAGCCCACAGCGAAACGTAAGTGGCCACGAATCAAAAGCGAAAGCTCTTGGCGTTTTTTTGGCGAGAGGAGTTTTGAATCCGTCACATGACTTGAAATCGTGCGCGGCAGTTTTTGATCGCGCTCGATTAAAACGGCAGCGGCATAAACCGAACCGGCCAAACATCCCCGACCCACTTCATCGAGACCGATGATGTACTGACTTTCTAGTTTTTTCCATGGGAATTTGGTGGCCTTAAAAGACATAACCCATTGTTGTTTTCAACAATGGGTCTGGTCAAATAAATACCTAGAATGTAATTGTGCGTAGAAGCGGAAATTTTCCGCTTACATGAAAGCGATTACGCCTTCTCTGTCACTGCTTCTTCAGAAGGAGCGGCACCACCAGTATTTTCAACTGGAACGGCAACAGCTTTTGACTTCAAGCGAGCAGCGCGACCCTTAAGATCACGAACGAAGTAAAGACGTCCACGACGTGTTTTACCTGAAGATACAACTTCAACTTTTTCAATGGCCGGGCTGGCATACGGAAAAGTTCTTTCAACGCCAACGCCAGCAGAAATTTTACGAACTGTAAAAGTTTTGCCGAGGCCAGTGCCTTGAGATTTAATCACTAAGCCGCTGTACAGCTGAGTTCTTTCTTTTTCGCCTTCTTTAATACGAACGAAAACTTTAACAGTATCGCCAACATTAAAGTCTTCAAATTTTTTAAGCCAATTGTTTTTCTTCGCCATTTTAAGTGCGAAACTTTTTACGAAATCCATGTCTGCCTCACTTCACATATATCTTCATCAAAGAAGCTAAAGTTGATATCACTGGCCTAGTAATCGGTCAAGAACGATACTAGCGGCCGAACGAACTGATAAATGCCTGTAATCGTCAGTCGACGACCCCTTAATAGGCTCTAAAACGTAGTCACATTGCTCAAGAACCGAAGAGTGTAAGCCCCAGCCGGTGCCAAATACAATTAAAGTCGGTCTCGGGTTTGGATTTCCCTCTGCCTCGGCCCATATTTTCTCGCGTAACGCTTTAAAAGTAATGCTCGGATACTCGCTTGAAGAGCGGGCTGAAGTGGCGATCAGTAAGGGCTTAACCGGATGATCATCTAAAGCGCCCTCAAGAGTCTCAGCGGTACGAACCATGCCGATGGCTGTTTTGCGCATAGGATTGTGCTCGCTGCCCTCACCCACGCGCCAATGATCAAGTACGCGGTGAACAAACATCAGCTGCTCTTGGATGCGATTGATAATGTAGTAGCGCTCGATTCCGAAAGAGCGTGAAGCCCGGGCAATATCATGAATATCGAAATTGGTTACATTGGTACAAATGATCTCGCCATTTTGATTGAGGCAAGGCCAATGGATAAGGCCAAAATTGACCGGTGGTGGAATCATAGGCGTCGTTGTGCTCATAAGCCCAGTGTATCTAGCTCGTCTTGCGAAACACCGCAAGTTGCAAGATCATTCTTGCCAATTTTCTGGGCGCGCTTCTGAATATCGGCAAGCGCCACTTGATCGCCTATCAAATCTTGCCGACGAAGATAAGTCATAATCAACGAGAGATCTTCGCGCCAGTTCGTAATTTTTTTATGGTCACCCGAGAGCAAAATATCAGGCACTGATTGGCCGAAAAGTTTTTGTGGGCGAGTAAAACTCGCCCCTTCAAGCTGGTTATTTGAGAAGCTCTCAACCTGAACTGATTGAGCATTACCAATCACACCTGGGATAAATCGCGCCACAGTATCAACCACCAAGAGGGCCGGAATTTCTCCGCCTGTTAAAATATAGTCGCCCACTGAGATCTCTTCATCGACACATTCATTAATAAAGCGCTGATCGATTCCGCCATAGCGGCCACACACGAGTACGAGAGTTGTCTCTCTATACTTCTCAGCCCATTCACGCGCTTTTTTATCTGTCCACGTCTGCCCTTGAGCCGACATATAAACCACATGTACGGCGCCAGCGCTGGTCGCCTCGATCTGCTCAATACTTTTGCGGAGCGGCTCACCCAGCATGACCATTCCGTCACCGCCGCCGTACGGACGGTCGTCCACTGTTTTATGAGTGTCGTCAGCGTATTCACGCGGAGTTGTCACTTCGAGCTGAATTTGATTGGATTTCACGGCTTGAGCCACAAGACCACCCGTCATAAGAGCCTTAATCATTTCAGGAAAGATTGTGACGATATGAAATTTCATGGCTGAATCTTTAGATCTTCTAAATTTTGTGGCGGTACGATTTCGCCGAGTAAACCCATCGGTACATTCATACGAATCTGGCGATTTTCAAAATCAATTTTTTCAATGAGTGGCTTCACGAATGGAATCATAAATAATCCGCCTTCGTAGCTCACTTCTAATAAATCTTGGTAACCATTTGATGAGATACCCACGACCACTGATTTTTTCTGAGTATGAATATCAAGAACTTCAAAGCCCATCACTTCGCGAAGATAAATATCTTCACCTTCATTCGCCACTAACATATCTGAAGGAATGTGAACGCTATAGCCCTTAAGCATTTCGGCAGGAGTGCGATCGGTCAGACCCATTTTTAAAATCAGGCCGTCTTTATGAGGCGAGGCCGCTTCAACTTCGAACTGCTGAATTTCTGTTTCGTCCGGAGATATCAAATAGCCTGTTGTAAAACGATCGAGCCAATCGGCGCGGCCGGCAAATAGGCGTACGAAAAGCTCACCCTTTAATCCATGGGCGTCTTTAACTCGTCCGACTTCGAAAAACAGGTTTTGATTCATAAAAATCCTACATGGGTCAGCTCGTAAGACCCGAAGTTAATACACAGCTAAAATGCCAGCTGCGCTAACGCGATGCAAGATATTTATATGTTTTTAAGACTGGAGACGTATTTATTCAACGATTTCGAGAACACTTCTCTTATGGAGTTTAGTACTCGCAGCATTCAAAATAGTGCGCATAGAGCGCGCAGTGCGGCCTTGTTTGCCGATCACTTTACCAAGATCTTCTTTAGAAACTTTTAGTTCAACTACAGTAGTTTGCTCGCCAACGATCTCGTTGACTTCAACTTTATCTGGGAAGTCCACTAGCGCTTTGGCCATGAACTCCACTAGGTCTTTTAAACTTTCAAAATTACTCATGTCGTTACTCTCGTGTTGTGGTTTTCTCTATCAACAGAAAGAGAAAATCTATGCTTTTGCAGTCGCTTTAGGAGCGCCAGAAAACTTACGAATTAAGCTGCGAACGCGCTCAGAAGGTTGGGCGCCTTTTTTAATCCAAGAATCGATTTTATCCATCTCAAGGTGCAAACCGTTTTCTTTACCACGTGGAGTTGGATTGAAATGACCAACAACTTCGATAAATCTTTTTGTTGCATGAAACTTTTTGTCTGCAACTGTAACGCGGTATTTAGGTTCGTGCTTTGTGCCAACGCGGGCCAATCTAATAACTACCATTTATATCTCCTATAACGGATGTCTGTTCTACATCCACTCATTTAAAACTTCAAAAGAAATTCTAAAATAATCCGCGGGGGCCGCCCATTTTCATGAAATTGGCCATCATTTTCTGGGTTTGCTCGAACTGATTCACAAACTTATTGACGTCCGAAACCTGAGTCCCAGAGCCACTTGCAATGCGTAGACGCCTAGAACCATTGAGGAGTTTTAGATTATTACGCTCCTGCATAGTCATCGAACTAATAATAGCTTCTATCTTTTTCATTTCCTTCTCAGGTGGGACCATATTCTTTACATTCTTTAACATTTGGCCCATTCCTGGCAGCATTCCCAGCATGCTTTCGATGCCGCCCATCTTCTTCAGCATATGCAGCTGCTTCAAGAAATCGTCGACGGTGAACTTGTTTTTCGCCATCTTTTTCATCGATTCGCGGGCGTCTTTTTCGCTGACAAGCTCTTGAGCTTTTTCAACTAGGCTTAAAATATCGCCCATATCGAGGATGCGCGAAGCGAGGCGATCAGGGTGAAAGATCTCTAAAGCTGATACTTTTTCGCCCACACCTAAGAATTTAACGGGCACACCAACGGTTTCACGAATACTAAGAGCCGCACCACCGCGGGCATCGCCGTCAACCTTGGTGAGTACTAAACCCGTGAGCTGAACGCGCTGGTGAAAGCCTTCGGCCACATTGACCGATTGCTGACCTAGCATGGCGTCGGCCACTAAGAGAACTTCTTTTGGATTCGCAATTTTTTTGAGCTGATCAAGTTCAGCCATTAATTCTTCATCAATTTGAAAACGACCGGCCGTATCGAGAATCAAAACTTCGATCATCTCTTCGGCGGCCCACTTAAGAGCCCCAGACATTAAATTGGCCGGCGATTTTTCAGAGGGATTTGTATAAATCGGCAGGCCATTTTGTTTCGCTAAAATTTCGAGCTGCTCTTGGGCGGCCGGGCGATAAACGTCGACTGAAACCATGCCGGGTTTCTTTTTTAATTTTTGCCGAATATGAAGGGCAAGTTTAGCGCTGCTGGTGGTTTTACCGGCTCCGTTAAGACCGACCATCATAATAACAATTGGCTCACCTGGTTTTGACTTTTTAAGATCTAACTCAGTGGCCTCACCGCCAAGAATTTGCACCAGTTCATCGTGCACGATTTTTGTAAATTGCTGACCGGGCGAAACCGCGCCGAGCACATCTTGGCCGAGGGCTTTTGCTTTTACACGATCAAGAAATGTCTTAACAACTTTGAAGTTCACGTCGGCTTCGAGCAAAGCCATACGAATTTCGCGAATAGCCTCTTCGATATTGGTTTCAGAAATGCGCGCTTGGCCCTTAACTTTTTTAAGAGTGCCTAAAACTTTTTCTGAAAGATTATCGAACATATAAATTCCTTACCAGCGGATAAACGATGCGCGCTTGAGGCTGTAATACGCGATCACGTACAAAACAACCATGGTGATGCCAGAAACGCCTAAAGCCAAAAGAGGGTCTACATCTGAAATACCTAAAAATCCATATCGCACGCCATTAATGAAGTAAACCAGTGGGTTTAAAGTGGCTACGGTCTTCCAGAATGGGTGGAGCGTGTCGATTGAGAAGAAAACTCCACCTAAATAAATCAGCGGCAGAAGAATAAAGCTGTTCACGGCCGCTAACTGATCGAAGTTTTTGGCCCAAAAAGCTGTTGAGAGACCTAAGAACGCAAAAGCGAGTCCGCCAAAAATTAAGAAGATGGTGAGCATAAGTGGATGCTCGATTCCTAAAACTGCGCCTGTGCTGAAATAATAAAAAACTTCTGCGACTAGCAATGTAACAAAGCCGACGAAGGCTCCGCGAAAGAGGCCACCGACGCCCATCGCCCACAGGATTTGTTGATTGGTTATCGGTGCGATTTTTAAATCTTCAAGGTCACCTGAGAATTTTGAGATCACAATTGAGCTGGATGAATTTTGAAAGGCGTTGTTAAGGCAACCCATCATCACTAAACCCGGAATCAAAAATGCTAAGTATGAAACGCCTGAAGACAAAGTGATATGCGAACCTAAGCTCACACCAAAGATCAGGAGGTAAAGACTCGCGGTAATCATGGGAGTCAGCACGGTTTGTACTGCCACTTTCATAAAACGTTTAATTTCGCGTTTAATTAAAGTGAAAAATGGCACCCAAACTAAGTTAGATGGTCTTGTAGCTTCACTCATGGACGAGCCTCGTTAGCTTTGACAGGATTGTTTTTCTCATTGAGTAAGCGACGTACCGCAGTTTCGAGCTTACCGTCTTCAATTGAGAGATCTTCGATTTGCACTGGATCAATTTTATTTTTCTCGAGATACTGACCCAAAGCTTCGCCGCTTTTCATCGTATAGGTTTTGTAATCTTCTTGGCCACGGAATTTAATTTTCAAAGTGCGATCAGTGAGACCTCGAATCAAACTTTGGGTTTTATCGAGAGCTACGATTTCGCCGCGATTGATAACCGCCACACGATCGCAAAGCTCTTGGGCTTCTTCGAGGTAATGGGTTGTCAGCAAAACGGTTACGCCCTGCTGCTTTAATTTTTGCACGAACTTCCAGAGATGAGAGCGAAGTTCGATATCGACTCCGGCTGTCGGCTCATCAAGAAGAAGTAAACGTGGTTTATGAACGAGAGCTTTCGCAATCATCAGACGACGCTTCATACCACCTGAGAGTTGTTTTACTTTTTTCTCGCGGTGCTCAAAAAGCTGCAGCTCATTCAATAATTCTTCGATGCGCTCTTTGTTATCGCTGATGCCGTAATAGCCTGATTGAAATTCTAAAATTTCATAAACCGAAAAGAAGCCATGATTCACTACTTCTTGTGGAACAATTCCCACTTTTGATTGGGCTCTTTGAGTGGCATCGCCGACTTTTTCGCCAAAGATGCTGATTTGCCCGGATGTGGCTTTTTCTAACGTCACGATACACGAAATAATCGAGGTTTTGCCGGCTCCGTTTGGGCCGAGTAAACCGAAGATTTCGCCTTCTTGTAGCTCGAGATTAACGCCGTTTACGGCTTTGACTGGACCATAACTCTTAAATAAATTTTCGATAAGGAGCGGTTTATTCATATTTAAACTATATACCTAGGCTTCGGTCGGTTGTCGGTAAGCAAAGTTTGATTTTGCTGTGCATAAAAATTAGAAAAGCCGATAAGCCAGTATGACTGATCGTGCACCTCAAATGGTCCCAGTACCAATTACAGAATTTGTTAGCGGCGCAACTGTGCCTGTGGACCTTTTTGTAAAGCTTGGCGAAGATAAATATATCTTAATCGCCAAGAAAGATTCTAAAACGGCCCGCGAGCAGCTTGAAACTTATGAAAGCAAAGCCGTATTTTACATCTGGGTTAAAAAAAGTGAGTACAGCACGCTTGTAAAATCAAATCTGACCATCGCTGGCATTCTTGTTCGTCATGAAAGCTTAGATACCAAACAGAAAACTCATGTCCTCACCAACGCCGCTGGCCAAGTGTTTCGTCAATTGGATTCCATCGGCATCAATATGGAAGCCTATGCGCAAGCTAAACAAATCGTCGACGCGACCATCTGTTTAGCTGAAAGCCATAAAGATCTCTCTGAGCTTTTTGCGGCCCTTTCAGAAGTTTCTGATCACTTATTAAAACACTCTATGGCTGTTTGCGCAGTGAGCACTTTGATCGCGCAAACAATGAAATGGGACTCGCGTGCGACCATTGAAAAAATCGCATTAGGAGCCTTACTTCACGACATTGGTAAAAAAGCCTTGCCGCAAGAGATTCTCAACAAACCTAAAGCGAAAATGACTCACGAAGAAACGCAGATTTATGAGTCGCATACGTTTAAAGGTATGCAAATGCTTTTAGGTTTAGGGATTGTTCCGGATGATGTGATCGCAATTGTTTACGAACATCACGAGAATGCATTGGGTATGGGCTTTCCGCGAAAATTAAGAAACCTGAAGATGCACCCGCTAGCGCGCATCGTAGCCCTCGCCAACGAGTTTGTTGATTTGACTATGGCTAACCCTAATTGCCCGACGCCGAAGTCTCCCCGTGAGGCTTTAATTACGATTGAGACCACTATGGGTCAGCCTTTCGCTAAAGATGTCTTCAAGGCTCTCACTCACGTCGTAACAAAAGCCTACCTCGAAGGCGCCGCCTAGAAGGTACGTCTTTCTTTTTTTGTCCGTATTTTAACGGACAATTCGGACAATTGATTAAATGATATTTCGCCCCGCCGTATCGACTGAGGGGCAAATCTCCCGTCTAGAAAGCTGTCAGAACACACTTAATTTGAAATGACCAAGGCACCACCTTTGCAATTTAGAACCGCAACAGGGGGTTCTATGTCACGCTCAACTACTACAAATACTCAATCAACCTTTCTAACAAAACCAGTTCGAACATTCGTTGCAGTCTCTATGTCGCTGCTTCTGTCTAACGTACCAGCACTTGCGGCACAAACTGTCGTGAATGGTGAAATGATCTCAACCAGCGCCGTTGTTGAACAATTAACAGCTGCCCAATCACGCGAAAGAGTAGAGAACTATTTAAAGCGCGGAGATGTAAGAACCGCTCTTGCGAAACGCGGGCTTTCTGAAAGCGAAATCACCACTCGTCTCGCTTCTTTATCTGAGCAAGAGATGCGTCAGCTTCAAACTCAAATGGACCAAGCTAAATACGGCGGAGACGTACTCGTCACTGTTTTATTAGTGCTTTTGATTATCTTTTTGATTCAAAGAATCTAATCGCAAACGAATCGTTTTTGGAGGCTTATGTCTAAGAATTTTTTATTCTTAATGGTGATTTATATCTTCGCCCTCACCGGCACTCTACTCACTTCAGGCTGCGCATCGAGAGCTGTGCAGTCTGAGGCGTTGCTTAAATCTGATCGCCATCAGTTTCCGTCATCGTATAAAGTAATTGATGTTCCGTTTATCGAGCAGAAAGCCGCTCAGTGTGGCCCGGCCACAATGGCGATGGCTATGCAGCACGCGGGTTTTAAAACCAGCGTCGAAGACGTGGCCGCGCAAGTGATGACTCCTGATAAAAAAGGCACTCTTCAGCAAGATATGATTTCAGCCAGCCGGCGCAACGGGCTCATGGCCGTAAAAATCGAAGGCCTCGAGCCCCTACTGGCTGAAATTTCTCATGGTCACCCAGTAATTGTTTTTGAAAACCTATCAACCAAGTGGTTACCGAAATGGCATTACGCCATCGTGTACGGGTATGATCTTGATCAGCAAACAGTGACGATGCACTCGGGCCCAGAGAAAGCTAAGGTTTGGGATATTAAAAAATTCGAGCGCTCATGGATGCTGGGAGATTATTGGGGCCTAGTCGTGATGCCTCCAGATGAGGTGGCTTTTAATGCTGGCGAGCTTGCCAATTTGGCTGCTGCCGCTGTCATTTCCTCGTTCCCCATCAAGAGCGAGAGAGAGCAGCTGCGCGAGGAGCTGAACCAGGGTCGTCGCATTGTCGAAGAGATGGCTCGCGCCCCGTTGACGGCTGATTCGGCTAAAGACCTTACGGGCAGCCCGACTG
>JAJDFE020000566.1:0-24670 GCA_021527465.2 Geoglossum glabrum | reverse complement strand
ACAGCGGCGATACCAGATTTTCATGGGTTTCAAGCGGCTTGTTTGCTACTGTGCTATATACTACACATGGGCTCGGTATTTTATTTTATTCTGTATTATTGGGGGATATTCTATTATAGGTACAGTATTGTTAGAGCTATATGAAAGCACAAAATTACGATCGTACTAGATGTTGTCCATGAGGGGACAGTTTCTTGGATACGAGGGATAAGCCTTCCCGGTCAGTCTTAGTGGTCCTCCAACACCTTCAACACGATCTTCCCCCGCATATGTCCTTTTTTCCCTAGCTCATACGCTTTACTTGCCTCCTCAAGCGGCATGACAGTTTCAACCTCAGGCCTCACGACCCCTTGGTCCACTAACTGGCCAATCCTGGCCAACTGTTCCCCGTTCGGCGAGACGATAAACCACACCCTCTTGACGCCCGGATAGAGACTCGCAGTCTCCAAAGATGCAGGTTCTGCCACTGATATCAGGACCCCGGAGTCCTGCCTTACGACATTCCAGCACTTTTTAAGCATATCGCCTCCTACGCAGTCAAGGACAATGTCAACGTGCTGGAGTACGTCGACGATGGAAGTAGTTGTGTAGTCGATTACTTCGTCGGCTGCTAGGCTCCGGATGAACTCAACGTTTCTGGTTGAGCCCGTACTGATGACGTGGAGTCCCGCCCAGTGGGCGAGTTGGACGGCAAATACGCCTACGCCACCGGCTGCTCCAGTGATCAGGACTCTCTTGCCTTTGTTCTTTTCGTGGTCATTTGGGTCGAGGCCTGCGTGATCGAAGAACGCTTGCCATGCTGTTAGAGCGCTGAGGGGTACTGTTGAGGCTTGGATGTGGGTGAGTGTTTGTGGTTTGGGTGATACCTCTGAGGGAAGTGCGACGGCGTATTCGGCTTCCGCACCGTCGCGTGAGAATGATGTAAGAGCGAAGACTTCGTCGCCGACCTTTAAAGGGAAGGTGGTGGGGACATTGGGACCAAGGGAGACAATTGTGCCTGAGAGGTCATGGCCTGGAATGGGGTGTGGCCGTGGGATGTTCGAGCTGGTGGTATGAGTTTCGGTCCAGGTGAGCTCCGGGGCGATGACGGCGGTTGCATGTATGCGAATGAGTAGTTCGTTGGGGCCCGGAGAGGGGATTGGAATGTCGGTTTCGTAGGAGAGGTCTTTGCCGTTGTGGAGGCGGATTGCTCTCATTGCCGCGGGTTTACTGCCACGGGGCCCAAAGCTGCAATTGCGGTCTGATTGAGATGTGGGTGTTGGTGGCGTAGCTTTGTGCGGTCGGCACCCTCGGAGACCAGCCATGCGCGCTGACGAAAGGTCATCTCTGGATGGGCCAATACCGCAAATCTCGGAGGTCTTGGATTACCTGCATCTCATGTGACGTGGATGCATCTCCATCGCTAAGCGGAACGGAGAGGATTCTTTGTTGGCTTTCTTCGAAGGCTTGGGAATATGTTCCCTTACGGTCTAGCAAGATGCTCTGGAAACCCGCTTTCTGGGCTCCGATAACATCCTTTTGGACGTCGTCGCCGATGTGCAGAAAGGTGAAACCATCCGTGCTCTCTTTAACACCCGGTGCGGCGGCGTGCCTATCCCTACTGCTTAGGGTGGCATCGCCTTGGAGTGTCAACCTGAGCATATCTTTTGCTACCTGGAATATCCGCGGATTGGGTTTCTCAGCTCCGACGTCATAGCTTAATACAATGAAGTTAATGTCTTCGTCGATTCGCGTGGAAGCATCTAGGTATCTTGGCGTAGATGACCCCTTTGGAATTGCCTTAGTGATATCTTCATTCCGAAACTGGGTACTTCCTAGGAATATTTGTTCTGGCCTTTGCACTACCCGAGCACTAACTCTGAGGCCTAGGCTCGACAGTATTGAAGGTACGCGACCATCTGAATTGGTAATTACTCCTACTATGGTCAGGTCCCAGGGCCAATGCTCCTCTCTCATTGCTGTTGGGTAGTGTCTGAGTTTGTGGAGAGCCCGAAAGAACGAAGGTACATCCGGGTAGAGCCGATAGGCACTAGATGACGAGAAGCGAGATAGGAGCTCTGGAACTAGTTGAGTGGGGAGCGGGCTTGTTCTTGAGGTGAACGGCCGGAAGGTTGACTTGATGACCTGGCCACATCGCTATTAGATAAGTGTAGTGGGTCTGCATAATAGGTCTCTTTGCTTAGTATGAACGCGATGGGGACGAGAGATAACATGTCTAGAATATAAATCACTGGAGAGTAAATGGGTATTATTCAGGAATAAAAAATAGAGAACGTTGTATCAGGCTTGGAGAACGGAAGCGGGTATATCCACGTAACCTACATTTGCCCACCACTCAGGAGCCTCCATTCCAGAGTTCCTTCCATAATTCGGATGGAGTCGAGACTGCTCTTTAAAAGCTACGTCCCCCGTAGCACGTCAGTACTCCTTGCTCAGGGCTGACAGAAACGCCCGAGGATAAACCCACAACTCCGAAACGAACTCTGCAAGAGAGCTTCATTGGCGGAAACAAGCCCTAGTCTTCGAGCTACGTCCAGATACTGCTTCGCCACTGGTTCTCGAGGAGTGAAGATCGTGCCGAAGGCGTCCAGAGTGAGCAGGAGTCTGGCCCTTTGGCGACTGTTCATCGCCGCGTCGAGCGCCCCACTGGCGCCGGCCAAATCGACGACAAGCTGCAGGATACGTTCCTGTGCCCGTGCCTGTCCCAGCACCAGCCACTGCACCCTACTCGAGTTCCACTGCAGCCGCGTAGAATCTGCAAGGGGCTTGGAGGCGATGGAGACATCTCGATCACGCTCGTCGTGCCAAGCTGTTGAGGGACGCGCTAAGCTCTTTTTAGCGGCTCCTAATTGATAACTCCTCCGAACTCTCTGTCCTTCGCCTCTCACACGTCAGAGCAACGTGGAGGGACGGACCTCGATACACGTCTACCGTCTACTGCGCGCTCTCATCACCATTCTACGTGTGCCTCCTAGCTTCTGCCGTCCTTACTCTTAAGAGCAGGAGACCGACCAGCTGCTCGGCTCGGTTTCGCTTCCAGACCGCTTCCAAATCATCAAAAGGGCGGCTGAGTCAACCTCAACACAGCTCGCAAACATGCCCTGCTTTAAAGGCCTCGCAATTAGCATCCATACCAATGACGGTCCTCTGCCTGAATACTCCATTTTGAAGCAGTCCAGGACTTCTCGGATCACCACCTACATTCCCGTACCTCCCCCGAAGATACCCACGGACTCTACGACTAATAAGCCGGAACAATCGACGTTTGCCATCTCCATTACGCTTCTGACTCCTGGTCTGGCGGTGCCCTATTCGACGCCGAAGGCCACCTCTGACAATCCGAACCCGAGAGCGAAGACTGTGGGCGGTCTGCCGGGCTTCGGAGCGGAGCGTGGCAAGTATGTGGGTCTTATCACGCCTTACATGCCGCTGACATCGTCACCAAATGAGACAATTGCTGCGTACATTTACTTTGACGGCCGGAAGAAAGAGGAGGTGGCTACGTTGCTAAGACGTGGGGAAGAGACGTGGGTGAACTCTCGCTGGGTCTCCGTACCTGAGGCAGAGGGGGGTGGGCTCGCAGAGAGAGAGTTCCTCTTCAGAGAGGTTGGTTTAGAGAGATGGCTCAATGGGTTAGATCTTGATGGCAAGGATGCAGCAGCTAAGCTTGAGAGACGGCGGCAGCGGTTGGAAAAGAAGCGTCGAAAGCGCCGAGACAATCCCACTGGTGATACAGACCCGGCGGAAATGCAGACTGATAAAGACGGAGATGCAGATACTAAGAGTGTACTCCGGTATGCGTCCCGTGACCAATCCCCTGTCGAGTCTGGTGATGATATCGTCTCAGACTCGGACTCTGAAACTCCTCAACCGGAAGCGACCGGCCAAATCAAGATAGCTCTATTCCGGGTGCTCGCCTCTGGAGAAGTCAAGCGTGGGGAATATTCACCACAGTTTGACGCACACGATGACGATGAGTCGGAGGGTGGCCGGCGGGGCCGTGCAAATGGTGATGCTGCCATGGGGGAGGAACCAGACGTGGACCATACCACTAGTTTTGCGGAGCCCAAGACACTTGACCCAAAGTCTATCAGCACACAGACGGTCACTGCCATTGACGGGCCCGAGAAGCCATATGCAGTATTTACCTTCTTTTACCGGGGTGAACGTCAGTTATTGCGACTTGAGTTTTCTCCCACTTGTGACTAGAGCTAACGTAATTATTAGGTGTACTACAAAAGATGCGAATCCTACCAAGCCCTAAGTCTCCCGACAAACAAACGACTCCCGCGAAGCGCCGCTCGGTTCAGACGGATTTCTCCAATCTTGCCCCTTTAACTACCACTGGAACTATTGGGTTTACTTCATTCCGTGACACGAATTCTGATTCCCCCCCACGTAGTACGAAGAGGAAAGGGCGAGAGAGCATTGGAGGAGCAATGGATGCCGATAGTGAAGATGAAGATGAAGATGCTGATAAACCTTCCGTGAAGATCGAGGACACTGCCGATGATGAAGACGACGATAAGTCAAAAATTCGACTGTCAATCGAGGATGCTAGAAAGCAGGGTGAACTTGCGGAGGGTCTCCGGAAGATTAAGGTATGATTGTAATCCTACGGCTGCCCGCTTGTGTAAGAATTACTAACAATTTTTGCAGCTCAAGCGCGCACACTCTGCAGAGCCCGTTAATGCTCCTTCTCCCCAAATATCCTACCCTATTGCAAAGTCACCTTCAGCTGCAGTGTCGACTCCTGTGACTGGGTCCACTCCGCCCAATACTACAGATCTAGCAACGACCCCACCTGCTTCGAAGCCCACATTTGGTGCTACAGCACACGGCCTTACCGACGACGTAATGGTTGGTAGCCCCATGAAGAAGCAGAGGGCGAGCATATCGGGGTTGGAAGACGAAGCGATGAGACGACGCCTGGGTATGCTCGGAAGCAGTCTTCAGGACTTCCTAGGAGATAACGATAAGGACAAGATCAAAGTGAAGGAGGAGATGGATGAGGACCTGTAATTCCTCATCGGGATAGATGTCCTCATCGAACGGCCAGAGCCCGGAAATTGGGTTCCTCGGAAGTGCAACCGTCGGGCGGTGGACAGTGAATTTTAGTTCTATAGTTTCGTGGGCGATGAGCCGCCTAGGAGAAACGAAGCCTTTTGTAGACCCTGGGTAGCACGACGGATGATACATCTACTATACGGATTGAAGGGTGGGGTGGTTTTTTTTCTTCATGGGCATACTATGCACAAAACGCGGACCAAGTCTGGATAACAAAACAGAAAACAAGATAATGTATCATAGAAAATCGGGTGGGTTGGCGGTAGTGGATAGTAGGTGAGGGGTTAGTCTAGCGAATTAAAAGACTGTTAGTTGTATTTGATGATTGCTCTGTAGGTTGGATAAACCCTTGTGTTGTACTGATTTTGATTGAATTTGAAACGTGAGATATCTACAAGAATATGCTGTTATAATTAATACATGAGAAGGTAATGCTGGGCTGCCCATATACCCATCTATTGGTCGTCGTCTGAATCAGCAAACATGTCCTCTGCCTTCGGCCGGCGGCGTTTTCCCGGCACTGGCGCGCTGTCAATGGGGAGCTTTATGAGCCCCGCCCCTTTCACTTTGAAGTCGGTGCTAGGTACTATAATCGGCTTGGGCGGAGCGGGTTCTGGCTTATGTTTAGATTCGCTGGCGGGTTCGGTGGCTTCTACTAATTCTTCTGTGTCCTCTTTCATGGGCTCCCCGTCTACGTCGCTAGAGCCCTCGTCGCCTTCTTCCATGGGCATGCCGTCAATATCATCGTCTTCCCCTGAGAGCATTGGTTCTCCGTCTACGTCGTCAGCACCCCCGTCAGCTATGGCTTGGTCGTCGGTAGCTGGGGCGGCGTTTATGTCTGTTCTCGAGCCATTGGCCGTTTGTGAGGTCGCCGTCGCGTCGACGGTCTTCCACCTAGACTTGAGCGAGCTAGAGGTCCCGGGTAGGGACTGATTTGAAATAGTAGCGGCGGCAGCAGCCTTTTCCGCGGCCGTGGGCGGTGGGCTTACGAAGACGGAAGCGAAGTGTTCTTGCGATGCCTGTGGGAATACACACCAGCCTTCCCAGAGGGTAAGGATGCTTTGGACGCTCCGTTTCCACTTTTCGGCACGTAGTCGGCCCCAGTGTAATTCTTTGTCAAGCCGGCCCAGTCCTTCGAAGATATGCCTATTTCGTAAGGCTATTTCGAAGAGTTGGCGGTAGCGCCATGCGTGTCTAACGCCACTTGTAGAGGAGGATGAGAGGACGTCGGAAACAAGATACAGAGCGATTAGTTTGGATGATGATGTGTCCTCTTTTTCTTTGGGTCGATCTCTGGCCCCATCCCCCTCTTCTTCTTCTTCGTTTTCCTCATTCGCCTTTCGGTCGGGATTAGCGCTTGTGTGTGTGAAAGGTTGCTCGATGTTTAATACAATCATATCGACGACCTCATCTGCGCCCTCGCCTGCATGCTCAATAGCAAAACAGGTCACACGAGCGACATCACCTTTGCGAAGCTTTGCTGTAGATGTGGGGAGTCGTGCTAGTAAGTGAGTTAATTTGGACCTTTGGAGTGGGTTCAGATATGCTTTGCCGTCGCCGTCTGCAGCACCCATGTCGGAATCTTGAGGTCCACCATAGCGATTCTGATAATGATGGCGCCGTGCATCCTCGTCATCGGAATTTTCGTCTTCTGAGGAGTCGTAATCGTCATCCGAGACAAACTCCTCCAACCTCGTGATATACTCAAAGCGAAGGCCCTTTTTAGGAGCCACCCATGAAGCACCTCCATCAAATACGTATTGCGGCATGCCATTGCTAGCATTTCGGCCATACCCGCTTCCCTCCTGTGAACCGGACAGGACTTCCCATAGCCGCCAGCGGTACCAGACACCACCCGGACTTCTTGCATCCCATATCCAAGCCCATTTCTGTTCTCGCTGCACTTCCGGCCGGCTCATAAGCAAAGCCTCGAATTCAGGACCATGGGAAAGGAGGTTCTCAATCGTCTTGTGAATCAACTTGAGTTGTCTCAGATCTGAAGGTGGGTTCACCGAGACCTGCAGAGCTGGTGCTCTCCCGAATTGCCCCGGTCCAGTAGGCGTATATGAAGCCGGAGGTGCGAAACCGCCACGGTGCGGGGGTGGGGCACGACTTAATGAGCCTCTAGGTCCCGTTGGTAGTGGTTTGGCTCCGAATGGCATTGAAGCGAGGGCTGAGCCTGCTCCTCCGGATATTGGGGGTACCGCACTGAGTGCAGCGGAGGACAAGTGCCGTGCCAGTGATAGATAGTATCCCCAACCCAAATACCGGTTTTGCAGTCCACCTACAGCTGCATCTATATCGTTTGCTGGGGTGTCTTTCGCAAGGGTCACAATCGCTGAAAGCGACCTGCGTTCGGTCGATGAAGGGCCTGAGGGGGGAATCAATCGCACGGCATCCACTTTGAGTATCGGTGGGAGCAGAGACTTTATGACTGCCGGTGATGTCCCGGGAGGCAGCGATGAGAGGTGTACTGTAGGCTTAGGGGTAACGTGTTCTGCTGTTCCTCCATCCGCCGCATTGTCCTCATCGTCCGAGTTCTGGAAAGCGGTCGCTGCTGCTGTTGTTCCACCCAACGAATCTTCGAAAGCGAAAAGCCCCTGATCGCTGTCTCTGGGTCGTGAGTGGAATCCATCGTGCACCCGCTTCCGGGACGGTGGGCCGGTAACTGCGTCATGAGCAAAACCTCCTCTCCCAGCATGTCCGACTCCACCTCTACCAGCCGCAGGTCCTGTAGGAACCGTAAAGTGTCGTTTCGGGCCATTAGCCGCTACTGTCGAGGACCCAAAGCCAACACTGCCCGCCGGATTCCGCGCGCGGGAGGCCGACGAACCCCCATCGTCGTCTTCGAAGGACTTGACAAAGTCTTCGTAGACGGCGGCAGTCTCAGCCTCTTCGCGCCTCCGCTTTGCCTCCGCTTCTGCTTTCTGGCGTTCAAAGATAGACTTCTTGGTTGGAGCTGCGAGCTTTGATTTGATTGCTGGAAATTCAGTAATCTTCGCCGAGTCCGACATGACTCCAGTTCTGTCTGCCGGCTGTTTCGTCGTTGGCATTCTAAGGGCGAGCTACCTATTACGGTGGTTCGCCGAGGTTAGTGTTGGTGCGGTACATTGCGGTACATTGCAGTACATACGATTTCGCGAGTTCGCGCTAACGTTTAACATTCCCTACAAGTACCCGTGCGATTATAGTAGTAAATGAGAATGAGCCACACCCGGGCCACATCCGAGCCACATCCGAGCCACAATTTTATGCCACAACGTTGACGGAGCATTGCATAGTTGCAGTCACTTATTGGCAAGTCTGCCTCGCGAGTCGAAGCCCAACCGCACATTGCAGCTAGCAATAACATAAGCACAACGTAGCATAGCAGCACAACGTAGCATAGCATCGCACATCTCCACCAGAGGGCCCTATGCAGGCAGACTACTAGGCAACGGCCGTGCCAGCTATGGCATAAGCATCGCGGCTAAACTCGACAGAGAGCGAGAGATTCGAACTAGCTAGGCTACAGCCAGCTTCCCCGAATAGTATATAGGTATCCTAGCACCCCCGATCATACAGCCTAGATATTACTTGAGTTGCGTTTCGCTCTAGTCCAAGGTATCAACTATGACGGGGTTTTGGCGTAAGGCTCTCAGGAACGACAAAGGCTCTGCTTCAGCCAATGGGACGGCCGTCCCGAAGCAGCCAATGTGGGAGCTCCCACCCCCAAACCCGCCTAAATCCAAGAATCCGCCCCGCATCCTAATCATTGGCGCCGGTTCCCGAGGTAATGCTTTTGGCAGAGCTATCTACGGTTCTACCAATGGATGTGTCGTAGCTGTTGCGGAGCCAATTGACTTTAAAAGGAGAGCCTTTGGGCGGAAGCACATATGGGGGCTCGAGGAGCCAAAGGAGGGTGAGGAATTCACGGGGTGGAGGGAGTTTATGGAATGGGAGCTCCAGCGGAGAGAAAGAGCGAAAGATGGTAAAGACGTACCGGAAGGGGTGGACGGCGTCTTTGTGTGTACATTGGATGAGCTACACGCAGATATCCTCATCGGCCTTGCCCCGCTAGGCTTGCATATGCTATGTGAGAAGCCTCTGGCAACAGGGCTACGGGACTGCCTTCGGATTTACCAATCACTTAGACCTAATGGGTCTATGTCACCTGCGCTCTTCGGAATTGGGCACGTGCTGAGATATAGTCCGCACAATATCCTACTCCGCAAACTGCTTCTCGAGGATGGAGCCATTGGAGAAATCATTTCCATCGAGCATACCGAGCCTGTCGGTTGGTGGCATTTCTCACATAGCTATGTCAGGTATTTGAAATCGGGCCTGGTCAAATTGATTTAATCTAATTTCTTTCTTACTTAGGGGCAACTGGCGCAAAGAATCTACATCAGCGCCGTCTCTACTAACAAAGTCATGTCACGACATAGACTTAATTATGTGGCTGCTTTGTTCACCAAAAAGTCTGGATCAGCCGCCTCATTTGCCCTCCAAGGTCACATCTAACGGATCGCTATATCACTTCAAACCCTCCAGAAAGCCAGAGTTAGCTGGTATTGCGACAAATTGCCTGTCTTGCCCTGCAGAGAAAGAATGCCAGTATTCCGCAAAGAAAATATACTACGACATGCATCTCAAGGCGGGCGTAACTTCATGGCCCGTAAGTATTGTGGTACCAGATATCGAAGAGTGCCTGTCGACCGGGGGAGGCGAAGCCGCAAAGGAGAAACTTATGCAGAGCCTAAGGGAGGACTATACCGCCGAAACCAACCAAGCAAACATAGATAGCAGGTCTTGGTACGGAAGATGCGTGGTAAGTCGGTCGTAACCTCTGTCCCAAATTGCCCAGTAAATGCTGAGATATGCTAGTATGAGGCGGGAAACGACGTCTGTGACGACCAAACCGTCACCATTACGTGGGAAGACGAGACCCTCCCAAAGACCGGAGTTAGTAATAGCTCTACTGTTAGACATGCAAAGACAGCAGTGGTTCACATGGTAGCTTTCACGGACAAGATCTCCGAGAGAAGGTCAAGGATATACGGGACGGAGGGGGAACTTGAAACGGACAGTAGCACGATTAAGATCTATGATTTTGCATCCGGTGAAGTTAAAATCCACCGTCCGCATTTAGCGGGAGGCGGTCACGGTGGGGGGGATAGCGGACTGGCTAGGCAGTTCGTACTTGCTATCGATGCAGTCAAGAATCACGGAATGGGCGTAGAAGAAGCACAGCAAACTTTCGTGGGGTGTACCTTGACGGATGTCATTCGCAGTCACGCGATGGTCTTTGCCGCGGAGGATGCTCGAAGGGGAGAAGAAGTGATTGACTGGGCTGAATGGTGGGAGAGGGAGGTGGAAGCTGTGCTCTAACGTTAGCAGCGGTGACTTGTGGTCAAGCTATGAATACCCCAAGCATTTATTTCGAGAATAGCACTCTCCGATAGTATTTAGCCTCGTCGATACTCTCTAGAATATCCTGTCTTGCCTCATGGATTCCAGTTTTCCTCGGTATCTGCTCCAACATCTTGTCTGGACCCCACCTCCGAACGACCTCTTTGATAGTACTAACATCAAAGATCCGATAATGAAGGTAAGCAAGAATTTTATCGTATGGAGGCTTTGAAAGAAATGCTCTGTCGGCGTGCACACTGTTCCCTGCCAAAAGGGCCCTGCTAGCTCTAGGGATATGCATTTTGATGTAGCGCAACAGACCCGAGGCGGCTTCTTCTGGCGTCGTGGTGGAAGCAAGAACGGCTGCCGTCAGTCCTGTCGAGGCGTGGACGCGCGTACACCATTCGTCCATCGCGTCAAGGACCGACTTTGGGTGGTGGACGACAGCGCCCCACCCATTGCTCTCGAGGAGATTGAGGTCGTGGTCTGTGATGAAGCAGAAAATTTGGAGGATGGAGCCAGTGTCAGGGTTGAGGCCTGTCATCTAGATTGCGTATGCGGTCAGCCCACGATTGCGGAAACGGAGGGTTGATGCAGAATAGGCATCAATCACCTCGCAATCAATCCAGACAAGCGGTTCAGTCGAGCGTGCGAGTGCCATATCCCTACGGTTGGCGTGGCGATGTGGTATGGAAACGTCGACCTGCCCCTCTATTGACTTTTGTCCAAATGCAGATTGGTGGCATTTTTTGCCCCTCCTGCAAAACGACCGAAAAGCGAAGGACGCTGGTTGATGGTTGGCTAGCTCGCGCTCGCTGACGTTGGTTGCGTGATGACGAGAGCGTCCAGCCGCAGCGGAGCTCTTCAACATAAATCCTGCAGAATCCTGCCCGCAAACACCAGCTGAGGGCAGATCTCATTGCTCTTTACTTTGCCAACAAAATTGATCTCAGGTTGAGTTGACCGACCGAATCCATCATGAGCACGCAGACCGTGAGCTTTACTCCTTACACGGACCAGAAGCCTGGCACGTAAGTGGGGTTCCCTTCGTTGCTCGTCTCCACCACCAACAGCAGCTTGTTGCTGTGTATGGATTACCACGCGAGCTTCAATTCTGACTGGTTCGTAGCTCTGGCTTGCGCAAGAAGGTCACTGTATTCCAGCAGCCTCACTACACGGAGGCCTTCATTGCTAGTATCCTCCTCTCGATCCCCGAAGGTGTTGAAGGGTCTTTCCTCGTCATTGGCGGGGATGGCCGTTACTACAACCGCGAGGTCGTGCAACTGATTGCCAAGATCGGTGCCGCGTATGGGGTGAAGAAATTACTCATTGGCCAAGATGGCATCCTCAGCACGCCAGCAGCAAGTAATATTATTCGAAAGAGGGGAGCGACTGGAGGTATCCTATTGACCGCGAGTCACAATCCTGGTGGTAGGTCTCGCTTTTTTTTTTTTTTTTTGGGGGGGGGGACCATACCATCATTAGAGACAATCTATCCATTGTGTTATTAAAGATATAGCGATTGACACAAATTGCAACCTCCAGGTCCTACCAATGACTTCGGAATCAAGTACAACCTTGCCAATGGTGGCCCGGCCCCTGAATCAGTCACGAACAAAATCTTTCAAACCTCTAAATCCCTAACTGCCTACAAGGTTGCCGATATTCCTACTGTCGACATCTCCACTATTGGCGTTAATACCTACGGCCCGCTGGTGGTGGAGGTAATCGATGCCGTGACGGACTATGTTCAAATGCTAAAGGAGATATTCGACTTTGAACTCATCAAATCCTTCCTCAGATCCCACCCGGATTTTCGTGTTCTTTTCGACGGCCTTCACGGTGTAACAGGGCCTTACGGCGTTGCCATATTCGAAAACGAACTTGGGCTCCCGTCCGACAGCACCCAAAACTGCGTTCCATTACCTGATTTCGGTGGTGGACATCCGGACCCGAATCTAACATATGCCCGCTCTCTAGTTGAGGCTGTCGACGAGAAAAATATCCACTTTGGTGCTGCTAGCGATGGAGATGGGGACCGAAATATGATATATGGTGCTCGTACTTTTGTCTCTCCTGGAGACAGCCTAGCCGTGATCGCGCATCACGCAAAATTAATCCCATATTTCAAGAATGGAGGAGTCTATGGCCTTGCACGCAGCATGCCCACCTCCGGAGCGGTTGATCTTGTGGCAAAGAAACAAAAGCTCAATTGTTACGAGGTTCCGACTGGATGGAAGTTCTTCTGCGCTTTGTTTGACACCAAAAAGATGTCTATTTGTGGAGAAGAGAGCTTTGGGACAGGGAGCGATCACATCCGTGAGAAAGACGGCCTCTGGGCAGTTGTAGCATGGCTGAATATTATTGCTGGTGTCGCGGAGCAAAATCCCGGCGTCACACCCAGTATTGCTTCTATCCAGCGAGGCTTATGGAGCACATATGGCCGCACGTTCTTCACCCGCTACGATTACGAGAATGTCGACAGCGATGGCGCAAGCAAGGTGGTTGGTCATCTGACTGATCTCATCAGATTGCATAAATCCGTCTTTGTTGGCTCTACTGTCATAGGTAAGAAGGTCGTAGAGGCGGGCGATTTCTCGTACACAGACTTGGACGGCAGTGTCAGCAGCGGGCAGGGTCTCTACGTCAAGTTTGATGATGGAGCCAGATTCGTGGTGAGACTCTCGGGCACTGGAAGTAGCGGAGCGACCATTCGGTTGTATGTTGAGAAGCATGAGGAGGACGTTTCAAAGCATGAGTTAGACGCCCAAGACTACCTCAGGGAGGACATTCTGCTGGTGGTGGAGTTGCTGAAGCTACGGGAATACGTGGGCCGGACTAAGCCAGATGTTGTGACTTAGCGGGGGCAAACGGCAAGTCTTCTGGGCCAGATGATTCTTTTGCTCTTGTTTTTATTTTATTTTATTATTCTAGTGATAGCCATGGCCATAGCGAACGAGTTTATGAGGAAAGCCGTTAACGTATTCCACCGCGAAGTTGCCGGACCCCGTGAAGTTGCCGCGAAGTGAAAACCTCTGGCACCTCACCACGACCACAACTCCCAAAATCAATTCTAGAGCAATGGTTCTAGAATTTTGCATAGAGTTCTTCCTATATGTAGATAATTCAAAAATAAAATTTAATAGAAAACAAACAACAGCCATATGCATGATACACAAATCCTTGAGATAGTCCCAATTTTCCTTCCTTGCTCTAAACTTTGTTACCATACCAGTGAATAATGCACCCTTACTTGGTCTAGCTGCAAAAACCTTCATTAGCCTCTGAATGTATAGTTCCAATACCTCAGACACATTAGAATCAGAAGCATCAAAAGATATAATCATTGCTCTAAGACCAATATTTTCTAATTAATATTAGAATGCTCTAAACTTATTAGATATTAAACTAACTTTCTGAATCTAATACCTGAGTTCTGCCCTGATGCCACTGGAGTAGTAAGTAATGCTACAATCTTCCTAACTACTTCTTTGCCCTTTTTACTATTCCCTCTACATCCTCCCTTTTTTTCTCCCTCCTTATTGTTGACCTTAGGACAAATCACATATGCCCACGTGTTGGCACTGTAGGGTTAGATAATTAGGCGAAGAGGTGCTATAAACTTACATGTTCTTGCAGATACTAGTTCTAACCCCCAAATAGTGCTCCATTATTTTTGCACCTTTGTACCTAACAAGTTCTATTCTTGCTACATTGACTAATAGTGTCCATTTCACCTTTCCATAGTAGCTGGGATTGATTGTATTAGTTTTGAGTTTAGCCCTGAGCTTAGAGGGGGGGAGATATGTCAAAAGGGGGTCACTCAGGGGATTTCTATATTACATTACCAATACTTGGTGCATCGCCCTGAAATTTTTATTCTAAATTATTTATATGCTAGGCTAGCTCCTATTAAATTTTTATGGCACTAGGACGAAAATTGAATTTGACAAAATCCAGCAGGGTGGGGTTGTGGTAGCCTCGCTTCGCGGCAACTTCGCGGGGTCCGGCAACTACACGGTGGAATACGTTACTGACTAGCTGAAAAACTTCAAGATTGGGTTCACACATGCCAACTGGACACGCTAGGTATTCAGCAATTTTCTCCATACTTTCAGATAGCTCATCTAGGCTACTAGGTGGAATTGCGGGCAAGATACTTAGTACTTCGGGCGGAGTTACGGACATTACAGCATTGATATTGGGTCTGAGTTCTTTTCACGCAACGAGCCAAGATTAGTTATCATCCCTCAATCGAATTCATTCTGCAGAAGGCTAATCTCGTAGCCTTAGTGACTGACCTATTTTTCCCCGAATGGGATGAGGATCTTTGGAGAGCTGCCTCCCGTCATGATGCGATCTTCCCTTCAGAGTTCCTTCTAGGACTCGCCGTTGGCAGTCGACTTCAAAAAGGGATATTCCATATAGCGTTAAATTTACGTAGCCGCATTTGCCATGAGCGTCTTGTAAGGAGCGCAAAGGATGGATGAATGAAAATAGGACACTGGTATGAATTGCTCCTCGATATCTAACTTGACTGATGACTTTACTGGTTTGAGGTCCGGAGTATCTTCTACGGGCTCCGTAAACCCGCTTGGCTAGTACTGTTTCTGTCACCTTGACCAAAATGTGACTAGATTATCAAAATCTTTCTCCTCCAAGTCCCTGTCCGGCTTTGACTTCGCATTTGGAACTGAATTGCGCAACTTCACCGCCTCCTTGAAAAGCTCCGACGCTCGCTTGTCGTCCTTCTGCTGAAACAAAACGCGTGCTTTCAGAAAACTTGTTCTAGCCAGCTCAGGCTTGTATACTGGTTCATTTGTGCTCCACACCTTCAGTGCTTGGTCGATGAGTTTCCTAGTTGGAGGGGAAAAATTAGACATAGGCAGATACGAGGACAGGGGGCTGGTGAGCTCACATTGCAGCCTCGAGTTCTCCATGCCGAAGGCAATGTTGGGCTACACGGTGGCAAACATCTGCAGTGCGATGGTGATTATTCCCAATAGTATTTTGATACTGGGTCAATGCCCTCCGGTGATAATTTTCGCTTTCTTCCTTTAAACCCTGCGAGAACCTGACATTTCCAAGTCCGTGCAGTATCCGACCAGTTCTACGAGGTTAAAGTAAGCTTTCAGTCTGTATCATATGGGACACCTAGTCAAGTTTTACCTGAAAGAGTCTTTATCCATATAGCCAAGGTGAGCTTCTCTTTCCCGCAAACTTTCCAGGAGGGTGTTTGATGCGGTATCATAATCACCTAAAAGCCAATACGCAAGCCCTAGGTTTGCCAATGGAAGGGATATCATCTGATACCAAAAGTTTGGGAGACTTTTGTAGATGGTTATGCCTTCATGAAATTCCTCGGCTGCCTTCTCGTATTCTCCATTCATCATCAAAGCGATCCCACGCTCGTTATGCGCAACGGCGAGACGAATACCAGGCGGTTCTCCATCTTCAATAGCTTGGAGACGAAGATCAAGTAACAGGCCAGTATGATGCAAGCACGCTTCCGGATCGTTTGTCTCCGTTGCTACTGCCTCGAGGGCGTAGTGGACATCACTCAAGAGGTCTCGCGTTTGTGGGGAATTTATTCTCTCGCAGATACCCTGACAAAGATCCAAGAAAGGACGTATGTGGTGCGAATTTCCTACCTCATGCTGCCACCTATCAAGTCATCAGCATGTAGATGTACTGTCTGTTAAAACGAGATACTCACCATCCGGCCTCATTAAAAAGCGAGGCAAGCTCCACATTCGGATCGATTAAGTGCTGGTGGAATCTCTTCTCATAGTAATTCATCAGTGCTAAAATATGTGAAAACAGCTCCTCGCACTGCTGCCAGCGATTCGTGGTGTGCCTCTTGTCTAAAGAAACGCGAGGCCAAGCCGCAGAAACTAAGCTAACAGTGTAAGCAAACGTGCTCGCCGTTTTCTCTTCGTCCATTTTCGCGCGGACAGAATCCCGCAGAACTCGATGCATCCAAAGCTCTCTTTTCTCGTCGTTGCGTTTCACCAATGAAGCTTGGATCAATTCGCCTCTTGCTGCGTTCCAAGCAGCCGTCTTTTGGGGGAAATTTGGAAAAGAGGTCGGGATATTCTGCACAAAGATACGCTCTGGAATACAGTCGGGGTTCAAGAACGACGAAAGTTCTAGCAAGGTCCTGGCTTCGGCTGATAGCTGCTCGATGGCAAATATAGAGGCAATCGTCCCCCTTGCTGTTGGCCTCGGATTTCTGTTCAACTGAAGGTTATGCAACTCCTCGCGACCTGCTTCGTCTTGGTATTGCTTTAGAAAATCAGTGTATGGAAGAAACTGCTTGCGAATCACACTAGCCATTTGAGTGATGGCTAGTGGCAGACACCCGAGAACCTTTACAATTTCACGAGCTTCTTCTTCGTTCCCTCTCGGAACTAGTTGTTGTAAAAATTGTATCGCCTCTTTTTCCGACAGCGGTTCCAAATCAATAGCAACTGGGATGTACGAGAAAGCCATCTTGGCAAGCGGATCTCGACTGGTGATGAGTAATGAGCCGTTTCCAAAAATCGGCCTGAGGTCATCAAGGATATCCGCATTATCAGCATTATCAAGGATCACCAGCCAGGTTGCTTCCGACTGTCCCACGGTGTCGCTGGTCTCCTCGAGAAGTTTCTTTGGATTGGCAAGCCACCCCTTTGCGAGCTCGCGATTCACAGGTTGATTATTGGATTCTGATGGATCCTCAAGTCCGAGGGATATTGCAATACGACTAAAGTCCAGTTCCAAGTTTTCTTCCTCATCTGCACGAATCCAAAATATGGCGTCGAACTTGTCTCTACGTGAGTACGCATATTCTATAGCGATTTCAGTCTTCCCCAATCCCCCCATTCCACATAGGGCGATGTGCTTCAAAGCTCCCCCTTCTGAGGAGACGGTTGCATCGTGTGTTGGTAGCAAAGCATCGTCAAGTTGCTTTAGAATGCTATCCCTATGGAAAAAATTGGGATTTCTCACAAAAGTGTCCATCATGAAACATGGTAACTTGGCTTGCCTTCTCACGATGGTAAGCCCATCAAGAATAGGCACAATTTCGAATCCGAAAGTTGATGATCCATGTTCGGCTTCGGCACCTGAGCTATCCCCTTGCGCTGACTGCAAAGCTACAACTGAGTCAGAAAACACTTGCTGCTATCACACTGGATAGGAAATTTTACTGACCATGCTTTGCGGCAATGCCGAACTCGAGTGAGTTCTCGGAAGATATCGTACTTGGGCTTCCAATCGGCGGCGTTCGCGATTTGTCTTCGGAAAGTTAGAGTGGTGTGAACAAGATACCCTACCGAATTGCGCAGTACTTACAAGCATCTAGTCTACTCTTTATCGTTGCCGTAGCGTTATCTAGGACGTGGTTTAGCCATAATTCGAGTGCCCGGTCTGGCTTTTGGTCGTTGTTATCCAGTCTCCATAGGTTCCCATGGTCTTGTTCGATTCCATAAAGAATTTCAACAGGAGTACCGGTTCTTGCAAAATGTTCGCCAACGATCTGTTCAATTAGTGAGGGCACATATATCATATTAAGGAGAGGCTACTTACTACAACGTCCTTTTTTCCGAACCGGCCATGACGGACCTTGCTCTTTTTCTTCTCCCAAACAGAAGCAATGTTGACCCTAAGGTTAACATCCTTGAATCGGTGGGCAGCATTTGCTAATATCGATGCGTCTCCCTCGAGCCTTGAAAGTGTTTGCTTGGACATATCGCTTGGAAGCGATTTGAGGAGAAGGACGAGCTTCTCGCCAAGCTGTTTTTCGTCATCTAGACTGTGCGGAGTGCCTAGGAACATGATCCCGGATATCACGTTAAGGAATCCAACATGCTTCCTATACTGCTGGTTTGCGACGGATATGGCCTTCTACAGTCAATCAAAATAGCTAGATCACTAGCGACGTTCACTCGCCTGTTTTAAGATAACTCCACCGAGACTATGACAGATAAAGATCAACGGACGTTCGTTATTCTAGGGAACGGTTGAGCAGCTGTTGTCTAGCGAAGAGGAAGAAAGGTGTAAACTTACCTCTGACGCCTTACAAAGCTCATGAAGGGAATCGAGAAGGCACGATGCTCTGATGAACAACAGATCCCAGGAAAAGCGATCATCAAGTAGAATGTTGTACTCGAAGACGAGTAGCCTCGGTTTTGAAGATGTAGCTAACATCAAATCCGTCCATGGAGGGGAGCAGATGCCCCAGAACTCAACACTGGGGGACCCGAGACCGGGGACGAGAATAATGCTAGAAAGTGAGCAAAGCCAGATCTTAGAGTGTGGAACCTTGAAGCAGACTCACTCTACATTAGTATCTTCTATCGTCTGTCCATTGAGGGGCGAGATTTTGCAGCTATCTAGCTGTTGTGGACTCTCAAGCGATGATGAGGTGTTGAGTCGGCTGCGACTACCGCTGGCACTGCCGCTAGCCATTGCCCTTGAGGGTCTGTGTGATGTGCGGTGCCGTGACCTTTCGTATTTGTATGGCTTGCAGATAACAACTCCGCGCTCAAAATTGTGCCATGAGGGGTGACGGCTATGTTTAGACGTTGCTTAGCGTAATTTTCGCCCCCCCCCAGGTTGTTCAGGGTCCGGACAGTTAGGTGGGGGCCAGAGCCTCACGTCGGGCTGGCTCAAACAGCAGGGGGGTTTGTTTTTCGTCCCCAGTGGTGGGATGGCGTGGGATCTTGGTGGGTGTTGGTGAGGGGTGACAGAGCAGTGGTGCATCCATCTTAGCCTGATTCGCCCACGCCGGATGTCTTGCAGCGCATGAACAAACTTTTGGAGCGAGGATATTGGCTGAGTTAACCAGCTCTAGGGGCGGCAAGCAAAGGCTTCTGCACACGCCTCGCACGCTAATATTCGAGTCGTACGTCTTTGTCTATATAGATCCCATAGTATCCCTCTTTTGCTGGAAGCACTGCCCGCGAGCTTTATCTTTCTGTCAATACGACACAACCATACAAACTGAAGCCCTGAAGCCCAACCCACCAAAATACAACCCAGACAGCTCTTTGTGAGATACGCTAATGTAATATCTGTCTCCCTATCTCCCTAACATCTACAGGAATCTCTTCACACAAAGCAACCGCACAATGCCTCAGTCTTCGACCCGGAAGGCGCAGCCTTGGAAGTCCCAGTGGCCAGCCGCCAAGTCGACCGAAACCGCTGCCAGCGGCACCGCTCACGGATTCGAGAAGGGCAAGCAAATGGTCATGGATGGGAACACCAACGGCAATACTCTTCCGAAAGCAGAGAAGAAGCCGGATAATGGTGAATAGATGATATTCAAGCAAATATGGATACTAGTACGAATCGGGTTCTCTTTGATGATTGGGTCTTGGTTATGACATGTGGGGTTGGGTCCGGCTGCCGTATTATAGTATCCAGGGACATTCAATTGGGTGACATGTTTGGTACAAGTCTATCTTTAGTGAATTAGGTCCGAATTGTTATCGAGTTGAGAGTTTTGCTTGTGACCCTGAGATGATTTATACTGTCTGAAGCCTTGCAAACGCTTGGGGAGGGTTACTATATCCACAGCAAATAAAAAACTGGCCAAGACCGCAAGCTGCACTAGTTGACAAAATCTGGATACAATCTGCTCCTCCAACCTTAATCCTTTTCGCCATATAAGATTCCAACTTCCGGTGGCACAGCTTCAGCGTACAAAACAAAGGTGCGACAATCAATACTTTCACGAGGAGGGTCATCGGTTCCAGCTCGTGTATTGAAGAAGGAGGTGTGTGGACATGCTAGCCAAATCCGTTGTCGTCAGCACAAGACTTTCACTGACTGGGTTCATTGCTTTGCTTCACTGACCTTGACAGGTAGAATGTCGGGAATCAGCACTCTTGAAGATCAGGAGCTCTGATACCGTCTGCTCCGGTAGCCAATACCACTGCTGCGATGGGTTATAGTTGACTTGCACATTTTCCGTGACCCAATCCTTATACACGATGTCCCCAGGCTCGCCATCTCTTTCAAAGTCAAACGACTGTGCATCGCAGAGGGCCAAAGGCCAGTCACGAACTGGGCCCTTAAGGGGTCGCCATACACTATAGCCATGTCAACAACGGCAAAGATAAAGCTGAAGGTGGACTAACTTAACGACTTGCCAGGGATAATCCAACACCTCCGGGGCTCTGTCTCCGTAGAGCTTCTCTAACATCCGCGTAGCTTCTTCCCGTGTGAAATCTATCAATAAGTCGGTCACGGGTATCTTTCACTACGACTGCTATCCTTACCAATGTGAACAATCGAGGTAGGCTGTTCATCTTCATAATTTTCACCAGTAGACACTGGGAAGTCCGGGTGACGCCGCCGGACCTGTGAAGATTTATTAATCACCACTAGAACGATTTAGCAATAGATACACACAGCGTAATCCATAACGTAGACGTGTTGAGCCCCGAGCCTCCTTGTCAAGGCCGCACATATTTCAGGTGCATAGACATCGGCAATCTTCTGCGGATCTCGGAAATCCTCGTATGCCATATTTGACTTCAGGGGCAGAACATCGAAGCCGCACCGGTCAAAGTTCAGTACAGATTTTGCGTCTCGAATGCTCTTAATCTTCAATGAACGTTTCTCCGGAATCAAGTTTGACTGTTTAAGATCTCCGGTTGGCTTGAAGCGCATACTGTACGGCTTCACCTCGCGGTACAAGGGATCGGGGGAAAGAAAGTGCACTTCGGCTTCAATGACATTTTCGTCTACTATCACGTCAGAATGGATATTTGAATCAACTGTTTCTATGATTTTTGATTGGCTTACTTTCAACCTGGGAATGAAACATTGCGTTGCAAGTCTAGAAAGTTTTCGAGAGAGCAAATAAATTGCAGTGATAGGGAATAAAGTGGGAGCATCAACCTGCCATACTATGACGGGGAATGTCTGTCCCAAAGGCCCGTGTTCTCATGTTCCAGTGGGTTGCGCAGGAAAGACGAGCATCGCCGCTTCAAGAAAAACAAAACCAATAGAGCGTTCTGCAGGAAATTGTGGATCGCCCCAAGGCCTGCAAACCTTTGGAGGCTGTCCAAATATGCAGAAGATGATGGGGCGATTACAGACCTCCAGACGAGAATCCGATCTGGTTGGTCTGTGTCGTCCTTTGTGAAACCCCGACTCATGCAAGCAAGCGCTTTCTTGTTGTGGCACGGCGTGAACTTGACCGCATTCTCTCTCTAATGCATACCTGGGGCACGAGGGAACAGGTTTTCGGTCCGGATTAAAGAACTGTGTCATGAGGCCAATGCAAAAAGCAAAAAGTAGAGCCCCAAGCCCTCGAGTACGAGGGACGATGGGAAAATTACGTTCTGAAAATACGCAAAGGTATTATGCCGAATTGATATTGGTAGAGTGGCCAACCACATACTCTGAGGTTAGGATTCGGGGAAATCTGTAATTGTAACGGCGGACTTTGAGCAAAACCATGAATTCGTCTGCGAGCGGGGCTTGGGGCAATTGTGATCTAATTTACAGGGAATTGATCATCCTACTTACTTCTCGCACGATTACTTCTGCCAGTCGCAGTCATGGCGAGACAGCTGATGAAACGCCAAATTTTTATAAGTTACTAAAAGGACTCTCCTAGAAAACGTCTTGCTTACTTCCCGTCTGTGATCTTGTGCACGTGAAATCAAAATAGCAGAATGAGAATCGAGACAAGCCCTATGCCTCACCTCCGAGCAAGATTTGTATGCAATATGTTTTGTCGCATTATGAAACTGAAAATGGCCGAGACCAGACTCAAACCGAAGATGAGCAGGAAAACGGCACTGAGCGCCGCCATGTAACTTTCCTTGACAGCAGGCTGCAAGGCGGAGTCCAAACGCCAAATCTCGTCGAAGCTTTTTCTAATCCTGTGGATAATTTGATCAGCGTCTTTCATGTGGCCAAGTCGGCTCCAGAGCCCGATTCTGAGAATGTTCTGGAAGACGACCGAGCAAATCGTCAAGCCAATGGTAGAACCCGTTGAGCGAAATGCAAATGACGCCGAGGTGACAACTGCTTGATGCTGGTGATCCACGGAGCTTATAAGTGCAATCAAAGTGACAACGAGCATACTCCCAAAGCCCAGACCGTATGCGGCTAAGTACACAAATGGGCACCAAGAAGGCGTGTCCTGACCCATCGTTGCGAAGAGAGCGGTAGAGGTAATTAGCAAAGATTGAGTCCCAATGTTTAACCACCGGTAATTTCCCGTCGAACGAATGATAATTCCAGTACATAAAGCACCAGTTGCTGTGCCGGCACTTTGCGGAATGAATCGAAGGCCTGCTTGGGTTGGAGAGTTGCCAAGCAGTTGCAGATAGAGAGGCACAAAGAACATGATCCCATATTGAGCCATGTACGCAAACTCGTAAGTTGCACATGCAGCAGCAACCGTAAGATCGAGTAGCAGACCCATTGGAATGATGGGCTCCATTGCAATGTTGACTTCGACGTAGATGAAACTGAAGAGGAAGACCGCCGAAAGAGGCAATGTAGTGAGTACCAGTGGGTGAGTCCAAGGGATGATGTTGCCACCAGCGTTCAGGCCCAGCAACAGGAGAACCAGGCCAACTGTAAGGGTGAACGAGCCCAAGTAATCAATACGACGAAGTGCCGATTTGTTACTGAGCTTGACAGGTATTCGCACAGTCCCATAAACGAGAATAGCCCCGATGATGATGAACGGTACCTGGATGAAAAAGGCCCATCTCCAACCCCATACACCATCTATCCACCCTCCCAAAAGCCCGCCAAGTCCCGCCCCACAGCCCATAGCAACATTGTTCAGTCCTTGAACAACACCACGCTTCCTCAGGGGCACTAGATCAGAGCCAACGAATGTTGATATCGCGACCATGGCCATTCCTCCAGATCCCGCAATGACACGACCCAATATAACAACCCATTCTGCTCGTGCCAGGCCACATAAGATGGTTCCCACCCCGAATGCGAAATTGCACACAAGCAATCCAGCCCGCCTGCCAAAGATATCCGTGAGGCGTCCACTGAGAGGCTGCGTCGCGGCACCAGCAATGAGGTATGAAGATCCTAGCCATGATAGCGTCTTAAGAGACGAGAAGGAGTTCGAAATAGGTGCTAAGAGCGTGGCGACAATCGTGGAATCTGTTCGTCAAGACGGTTAGTCAACTGTGGGGCTTGAGCATAGAAAGAAGCTTGTACCCAGTGCCGTCAGAACAACGCCGACCTGTATTCCTCGTGAATGATTGACGCAAAATTGTGTGGAACTCCCTCGCGCAGTCTAGACTCACCCATATACTGCCAAGGACCAAAGCAAGTCTTGCATTTGAGGGTTCAGTGATTTCATCAGGCTCTCTTGGGGTTTCGGCGGCTTGACGCTGGCCATTTTGGCGCGTCGAACCCGTATCGGGACTGCCCAATAGGGCACTTTGTTCATCCGGCTCGATAGTAGACATTCCGGCGAGGCTGTATGAAGGAAGGAGGATTTTAGGAGAGCATGGTGTGTTAAAGTTTGGTGGCTGGCGGGAAAGCCGCCAGCCCTGGGGGCTGTGAGCCAATGGGCTTGCGCTGTCAGCTGAAGCGATACTGTGGTACCCGGCGAAAGTAGTGTTAGCTCGGTGTAGTGCGGATTTTACTTTCAATGCTGCTTTATCTACACTAATATGGGGTATGCCCTCTGCATCTGTGACTGCTTGGCGGCGCTATCTCAACTTTTCCCTGCTTAACAGTTCCTTTATCTTCTCTTCTGGTATTGCATTCCATTTGAATTTGACGAAGAGTAGCGCTAAGTTCAGTTGCGGTTGATAGGTCCAGCCAATTCCTCATCAGGTTTGAGCTCGAATTCGCTCATTTCGAGTCAGTTGTCTTTGTTTTGGTGTACTAGGTGTCTCATTCATGTTGGGCGACTGGAGTAATTAGCGTTTGAACAGGAGAAAATTTTAGAGGAGGGGCGGGAACGAAAACATTACTTTCGCCGGGTCCCACAGCAAGCTCAGACCCTTGAGAAGTTTTGGTACATAGTTTATTAATTTCAATTTATGGCTATTCTACCACCTAATATAGATTATCAATTCATATCATTCTGTAAGGCGCAGGTGGGAACTCGCACACGCGTTAGCTTGGGCCAAAAAACCACAGTAATAATATATATAGGGTCTCGGTATACGCACCGGCCGATTTGGTAGGGGCACCGGCAGAATTGGTAGGGGCACTGGAGGGG